>JAQIXA010000232.1:0-53465 GCA_034699045.1 Nanhermannia cf. coronata Gr-Ori-00579 | reverse complement strand
CTATCTCCTATACTCGTAATAGTATCTTATGAAACATTATTTGGTTTTAAATTTGGCTAATTACAGATATTTGATAGCACTGTAGTAATACAGTTCTGAATTAATCAAAATAATGTTTTAGAATTTATACCTACCAAATACATTATTATCTAATTTGAAATATACCTTTATAATCGGCGAATTTAGAAATGATATACGAATTTACTAAAACTCGGCTTGGTATTATACTACGAGAAACTTGATCTCATCGTTAGTTTTAGAAATATTGAATTCTAAATGTTAACCTCATAGGTTGCTAAAATAAAATAATTTTAAAATAGAAAATCCTCATCTAAAGTTTAGAAAAAAGTTCAAGTATTTTATAAAAAGTTTAGATTTGAAATGAGAATAGAAAGTAAGGTTAATTTTTTTTGAAAAATTTCCTGATTTTCTACTAGTTTGTCACAAAATCCAAAATGGCTCAAATTCAAAACTATGCCTAGTGTGTAGTATCTAGATATATAGTATTTTAATCAATTATGCATTTCTTTTAATAACAAAATATTAAGGTACTAGATTAGTGGATTGGAAATAAAAAAACTTTTATTAAATTATCAAAGTAGAGGTTCACATAGTATATGAGATATGCACAGCAGTATATAATAGTAAAATATTTGTATTTAAATTCTTACTTTAATTTGAGTTTTGGATGATTAAATAAAACTACTTTGGGCCATTTGAGCAATGCTCATACAACCGATGATTTGAATAGTATTTGTTAATCGAATAAAGGTTTTAGCCAGGGGATGAGCAGCTTTTTGCTTCACAATGATATTATAAGCAATCTGTAAAAATAAAGAAATATAAAATGAGTATCATAAACATATTAAAATAAAAGGACTTACTTATGATTATTCTAATTCTTATAAAAGTTTAAAAAAATATAAATTGGATTCTGAAAGCTTTCAACATAAGAAACTACACTAAACTCTCACGCTAAAAACTAGCGTTAGATACCTAAGTATATCAATTTTTGCGGTTCTAAAGTTCGATTTTTTAGAATGAAATTGTTGTATCATAGAATCCGTTATTCTATAAACTTTAGTCAAAATTTTAAGAAATTTTCAGAACTTTTCATAAACTTGCTAATCTTAATAAAGGTCTAGAGTCTAGTCTGTATCTGTATATGAGAAATACATTGAAGCTAATAAAAAGTCACTAGACCCCTTTTTATCCAATTTGTCACAAATATATCATACATATATGGTATATGTACATCGATATATGGAAAATAAATATAATTCCAAAACATAAAAGAAAACATTATTCAACAGTAAATTGATTTTGAAGTATTTTTTCTATTTACAAACCGCCAAGCCAATTTTTTAAAGTTTAGCTACATACATACATAAGTAGGTAATAAGAATCCTGATACTTGTACCTAAGTACTATTATTTGCAGTTTGAGGCTTCAATCAATTTCAGGATGATTGAAATAATTCAATTGGATTTTGAAAATGTATTTCAATTTCATTTTACCAGTAAATTTATATGATTTCATTCAATCTATCAGTAGATACTAGATACTTATACCTAGGTAAGGTACTTATAAAGATACATTATACATAATATAAGTACTTACCTTGAGAAATTCTTCAAAATCGATTCGACCAGATTTGTCTGTATCAAAAACTGTTAACATCCGAAGCCTTTCATTCATAGGGGTCTTATCGCCTAAATGGTCCAGGCCTACACAGCTGTACAATAGAAATAATTTTAAATTATAATAAGTAGGTACATACATGTAGAAGGTAGAGTAATACTGTAAGTAGCATAATAAATTGAGAATACAAAGGATTTCGAATTTCAATGAAATTATCAAAACCCTCATAATTTCTAGATAACTTCAAAAATGAGAGAAAGCACGACATTAAGTAAGTACCCTACTAGAACATTTCGCCAACTTATACAAAATTGTGTGGGTTTTCGTTTAAAGTTTTCTGAAAACACTTTTTAAAACTTATATTGCAAAATCTATTTGTGTCTAATTTACACTATCTCAAAATATTGTAAAAAGATTAAGATCATATAGATACGATATATACATAGAATTTATAAAAGTGATTTTATTATAAGTATAGGGTAGATTATACCAACAAGAGAATTAGAGGAATCCCACACATTTATCTAAAGAACTGATGACTTTTATCAATGAAATATTAAAAAATTAATGAAGAATTGTGTACATTTCGGAAATCTCAATAACCCCATCTCCATCAATTTCAAAAACTTGGAAGAGGTCATGCATTTCTCTAATATCAATTTCATCCCAGATTGGAAACATTGTCTCGATATTTCTAATATTTACACGGGTGAATTTCTCAATCGAATGGATATTTTGAAGTCTTTTTGTAATTATTTTGCCAAAAAGTCGCCTCGTTGAGAGATCCCAAGTTGTCATTGATTTGACAACAGTGTCCCAATTGGCTCGTGCCCTTACCCTCAACTCACCTGGTAGAATTTAAAAAAATCACAGATATATCACTAGCATATAAAATAACTTTTGAAAGCTTTAAATTACTTTCTATAGTTTAAAAATGCAATTAAGCTCTGAATTACTTAATTTTTACCATGATTTTGCAATAAAGTACCTACCTATATTTGAAGCAAAAATTGAGACTTTTTTCCTATAATTTCTTAAAATCAAAATTTGACTGAGGATTTGGCTGAGGAGGTCGTTCTAGTTCTAAAGATTAGTCTAAAATCTAAATCTAAAAACTTAATATTATATATCTAGGTACTTTTATTGACCTAATTTCATCATTTTATGATTGAAACCATATAAAAAATTACCAACCCCTTACCACAATGATCAAAATCCTCCATGCGATAAAAGCAGATGGGTTCTCTCTCAATAAAATTACTAAACGTATCCAAATACAAAAGTTTCAATTGATCCCAAACACTACTTAAAATATTTCCCATCTTTTTCTTTTTAAAATTTCAAAGTTTAAATTTGTAGCGTGCTACAACTCGATTACCAACTGGGCAATTTGTTTTCCAAAAAAAGCAATTTTAGACCCCTCAATAGACAAAAGAAAGAGGTTTAGAAAAACCCAAAGTTCTCATAATTACCTTATAGTAAGTAGTTATAGAAAATGTACACAATAAACCTTCAAAAATCTTGTATTTTGTAATTTACCTCAAGATAAAGTGGATACTTTTGGTTTAATGAAATTACAAAAATTACTTAAAACTCCCTCGCAAAATCTTAAATAAGAAATGGGATGTTATGAATGAAAGTAAAAAATAATGGTCAAAATATGAGCTCAAAACCAAAGGGGTTAATTGTCCATTAGCACGCTTGTTTTTAAGCTATTTTAAACCGTGAATGCATTTATGGCAAAATTCAAAAAAAAAATCGAAAATCTTCAAGTTTTATGTGGTAATTTGCACCTTTTCAGTTTTTAATGATCATGGAGGGTACATTGTATAGGTAGAAATTGAAATAAAAAAAGTTTTTTCATATTTTTTGTACATTTTGAATGCAATTCATAGGAAAAGTTAATGATTGAATTGGGGAGATTTCAAATCATTATGTCAAATTAAGCTTTTAGATTTTGAAAAATTGGTATTTGAGTTTCTAGTCTCAAGAGTCCTTAGTCCTTATAGACTTCAATTGGCCTGAAATTCAATAAAACACCTAATTAGCTCTTTCAGACTTTAGACAAGTCTGCTATAGTCGATACATATAGGTATACTTATACAGAAAAAGTGCAAAAAATTGCTAAAAATAGTAAATAAAGTAGCTTTTTGTGAATTTTTTCGGTTCTTATCTTATCATGAAGGGGATTTAAATGGAAAACTTTTGGCTGGAATTTATTTTTTGCGTATTTAGAACTTTCTCATTCATACTAAATACTTGTAGATAAAACTATACATAGTATATACTTAGGTACATACATAAAAGTTAAAAGAGTTATCTGGAAAAGTCAGTTAGTTTAATTTTAGTTTTTGGACAAGTTGGCCAAGATAAGGATATGGATCTAGTGGAAACAGGTGCACCCAGCCAAATTCTAAATGGGCTTGAAACATTAAATTAAACGGGCCCCTGCCACCATATTGAGAGATAGATTAAGACATTTCTTTAAAAAGAAAGTAAAAGTAGGAGAAAGTAGAGAGAGAAGTATAAGTTGTAAAGAAAAGGATTTTGAAATCTAAGAATTTACTTTTCTCTACAAATACAGTAAGTATATTATATACTTAGACCACAATTGTAAATGTGGATTTACATTTGGTTTTATTTCATTTCCTTTTCATTTCTTCAACAACTTTAAATATTAAAACTGCTTCCAAAAACCAACAAAATAAATAATTCTTCATGCGAAACTTGAAAATTTAAGTTATGTTATATAGTTATGAGCCTGCATTTTGTAAAAAGCACATGCTTTTCTGTCCGTCTTTTAATCAGATAAGACCAATTTAAATTCAGCTTTGAAAAACCAAATTAGAAATCAATTTTATATCTCTGTGTAAGGTAATGCAAAGTAAATTGATGATAAAATCTGGGTTTTCAAAGTTGAATCAAAAGATTGGAACCATAATAATATAAAATAATTTGACAATTGTTCAATGTATGAGTATTATTTTAGTTTACGATCGAATGGCTAGCCCTTATAAATCTCAGGATGATGGACAATGGATGGTTATGAAAGTTTTAGTTATTTATAGAGGAGAAATGATAATTAAGTGAATAAGTTGTAAGAAAAGAACGCAAAATATTCAGAATTCAGGATATAAGGGTATACTTATTCAGGGTATTATTAACATTGACAATGATGAAAGTTCTAAACCATGACTGAAGTTTATTATATTGCTCATATTTTATTTTAAAGCAAAAAGTTTTTAAACCTTTTGTTAAATTATAATAAGAAAGTAAAAACTAACTCTGTAGACTCAAGTTATATAATTTAACCTACCTAACTTAAACTAAACTAAAGAAATATTTATAGAATACATCGGGTACTCTTAAATCCTTTGTTTTTGTTTATTTCATTCAAAATTACAAATAAATTGACTATTGTTAAAAACTAGTACTGCAATTAAAAGTAATAGGAAATCGAAGAGAACAGAAAAATACATTTATTAAGACTGAATTAATTTAAGTTATAAATACGCTTATTAGATGTTAAAAATGTCATGTATCATTAATTAAAGTAGGTACCTATATGTATATTAAGTGATTTAATTATATGATCAAATTCAAAGCAGAATTTTTCTAAATAAACAATTCAGTGCGCTAATAAATTAAAAAAGACTAGAATATCTCTAGAGTTCTGTTCTAGAGATTTGAATGCTAAAATGATAAAAAGAATTTTTTAAGAATCAGTTCTATTATAGGTGCTTTTTTATAGAGGTTTAGTTACAACTATGAATAAAAAATTTTACTGTAGAAGTAGAAGTATACTCTCTTGAGACTTGAGAGTATACTGTAAAATCTATTATTTTTTATGTACACAATGTTTCCATATATATGGTAAATGAAAAGTAATTTTTTATCATATCCCATTTACTGATACTCGTATACTTAAATTATAACTTCATACTCGTACACCCACAATCCTTGCTTTAAATGGAAAAGAAAATAAGGTATAGGCTCAAGACTCAAGATCATAGATGCAGGGTATGTATAAGGAACACGTAGGTAGTAGCAAGTATATAGACATTTGATATAGGCTTTATCAACCCTATTCAATTTCACTAATGTCAATATTTAACTGTAATAGCGAATCTGTGTAAACTTGGCAGATGTGATTTCTCATTTAAAGTTGGAGAAAGCTCTTGTGAGAGAAAGCAAATTAAGATATTTCTATTCTCTATATAACTTTAACTAGTAATGCTTTAAGGATAAGTGTGCTTATAAACTTTAACAAAATCAGATTCAAGGATAGTATAAGTAATACGAGTAGTATAGAATATATTAGGTAGTAAAATTTATTTCAAAATGAACCAAAACAATTGACGTTGTGGATGATCTTCATGAAGTGTTGAAATCCATTTTCGAAAGGCCGTTAAAAGGACGCATAAGATTATTATTGAAGCCCCTATACAACTGGAGAAAAAAGTTTTTTTTTGAAATTAAAAACTTTCCGTTGCTTTTTACAAGGGAACAGACTTTCCTATACTCCTGGACATTTATTTTATCAATCGAGAACCAAAGAACCAAAAACCCTTTTTGATCAATTTTCAATTTCTCAGGTTATCGTAATACCACGGTTTTATCCTACCGTGCAGGTATTAAATTCCAGAGATAGCAATGCGGAAGCGGAATATGGAATCTGTCAGTTAAACGAGACTTTGCAATGTAATATTCTAATTAATTCTGCAAAATGCTGTATTTAGCCGTACACGAATTTACTGTAACCGGCGACTATTACCATAATCGGTGAGAGCCTGAAAAATGAATAAAAAAGTTTTTGGTTCTTGATTTTCCATTGATAAGATTTTATAGTACAGTTACAGATGTACAGAAAGGTCTGTTCCCTTGCTAGTAATAAGTTTATGTGAGATTGTGATAAAATTAAAGTGAGTTTTAAGTTTACCTATAAAGATCTGGTATGACTGATAAGATTATAAATTGCCAAATAAAAGATAGTAAAACATCAGATGTCCTTATTAGGCTTACAGGACCAGCATTCTCAAACTTGATTGCGAAAATTATACTTGTTTGTCCGAAAAATGTTAAGATGCTTAAAGCAGCTGTATAAAGGATATCTTGCGTATTATATGGTATTTCAAACACTCCAGCTGAAAGGGCTAGAGTTGCACTTTGAAGCACTCCAATCATTCCAAATATCAATGTCATTAAAGAGAAATGAACTTGACGAATTTTTCTCATCACAATGAATACACATGAAGCACAAATCATCGATCCTAGGGCTAGAGCACAACCGATCTTTAAAAAATGATAAAATAAAATTACAAAAATTATACTTATCTATCATTAGAAAATCAAGACTGAAAAAGCTCAAAAAATGACAAACTTTGGTATTTTCTAAAAAAATTATCAAAATATTTAAAATCTTCATTAATATTTTCGGTTAAAAATATAAAGAGCAATCCCTACTAACATATTTCATAATTATTATAAACTTACTAGTATATCTGTATCATAATTCAGTATATTTTGACCAATAGCTGGACGAGATATGACAATTATCCCCACAAAAGTCAAGATTGAACAGAATAAAGACAAAATTGTGCATTTTTCATTTTTGAGAAAAAAATTCGCTAGAATAACAACAAAGATAGGTCCTGAATATGAGATTACAGCTGAATCAGCAACAGTCAAATATTTTAATGAACAAAATCTTAAAATGACTGATGAACAACCCAACAATCCTCTTACGAATAGACCTACCAAGTTAATCCATTTGTCCTTTTCTTTACTATTAAGGGGCCAAACTGTTTCAAAAACTTGAACTCTTGCCACAAAAAAATGATATATGATTAAAATTGGTATTGAAGGAAGAAATATTCCTAGATATCGAAAAAATGAGATAGTAAATGGGTGATAATTGTGATTTGTACAAAGAACTTTGGCTAAAACTACAGTCAGTGAAAAAAATAGTGAAGCCAAAAACCCGAAAATGATGCCTGCATATTTTCTCGAAAAATAATAAAAGGTCGTCAAAGGTTTCACTGGAAGGAGTCTTAGATTATTTTCATTTTCGTCTTGTCCATCGATATGAACAGTGTCTGAAGATTCGCAAGATTCCGGGTCCAATGTTGATGAATTTCCAACATTTTCTATTTCTTGAGCTTGATCTTGATTAGATCCCTCCATTTTTCAAAACTTGTATTTGTCCATAAGTTGAAAATAAACTAACTTTTTATCTTTTACGACTTTGCTAATCATACCAATGATGCAATACGAGATCAGTATCCTACTTTATAAGATAAGATTATAAAAATGAAAATAAAAATGCTTAAAAATGACTCATAAGATGAGGATTATGTAAGAAATCTTGCCTTAATAAAAATACCAAATTATAAGAGGATTAATAAAATACCTTTGCAAAGATCGAGACTCCTTACTAATATTAACTCTTGATTAAAACAATAAAAAATATTTATCCATTGCAAGCAGACAGACAAAGCAATGCCCTAATTTTAAGCTACAAATATGTACTTAATAATAATAATACTACTTATTCCCACCTTACAACAAAAAAATCTACCTAAATTACCTAATCGCAAAGTATACAGCTACTTATAGTACTTGTTTATACTCCTTTATATTTATACAAGTATAAGTTTATACCCTTAATTAATTATTTACCTGAATTTCCTAATATGTAGTCGTATACAAAAAAGTAGGTAAACGTTGGCAAGAGTTTAGAGTGAAATATTAATACTTTAAAAATATATATTTTTAATAGATAAGTAATTAAGTAGGTAGTAAAGTAAGTATAATTTGTCAAAAACTTTTTACAAAAATTTACATTAAAAATTAAAAATCTATAATAAATAATTTAATTTATAATAATTACATATATTTATGTATTGGGTAGTGTAAAAATTTTGCAAAATGTTACTATTATATTATAAATACTACTTCTATTCTGTATTAATTATGGCTAGTATAAAAAGCTATTTTAATTTTCCCTACTCTGTATAAATTAGTTAATTAGATACTGTAATATGGTAGGGTTAGGGATACTTTAAAAATATAATATTTTTGTTTTGAATTTGAATTAGCTAACTGTTCGATTCGAGTATTATTAGTTCTTTGTTAACAATAAATATAAATAAAATTACTTGATCTTTAAATTTTTTCGGCAAATAATACAAGTTTTGCTTCTGTTTCCTCCATGTTAATTAAACAATATAATACTCCAGCTGGAACACAAAATGATTCACCTGGACAAATAAAAAATATACATTAAATTATTGAATTCAAATCAAAAACTAAAAATAATAATATATAGGTACTTACCTAAACTAATTTTGACAGACTGTAAATATTTGACTCCAGAAGTGATCGAATCGTCTGTAAGCTCTTGAGATTTGAGTAAAATTGACCCCTCAATTACAGTAAAAAACTAAAAAATAAAAATAAATATTATGTAGTATGTAGTATGTATTTCAGTAAATATAAATCCAATATTTAATATTTCTTACAAGATTTGCACTTTTCTTAAACTCAAAAGGTCGAGATGTTTTCGCTTCAATTTTTAAATAAGCAACTTTTCTATCAATTAATACAGTTGATAAAACTCCAGGATACGATTCATTAAACTTTTGATTCTCATTTTTAATTGAATAAATGTTCAATTTCTGATCATATCCATCAATTTCTTTAGTTTGGTAATCAATCATATCGAAATTTCTGAACTTTCTGCAACGAATTCTTTCTTCTTTATTCAAGAATTTGATCAGGTTCTTCTTCTTCTCTCTGTCGGCCTCGATAACATTTATTACATTCCTAAAAATATAAAATATTAAACAATCATTAGACTCATTTATTTTATTTTTTTTAAAGTAAAATACTTATAAAAATGTTCTTGTGTTACATACTGGTTATTATTACTAGAAGCAGGTGAAGGTGAAGATGTCTCTTTTTCTATTTCTCTGTCACTTTCAACTTTTCTTTCCATTTCATCATTAACTTCAATTTCAATTTTTTCATTTTCGCCTTCTTCTGCCATTGGCTCTTCTTTATTACCCTCGACCTCGATATTGTTACTATTATTATTATTAAGTGCTAAAACTTCCATATTTTGAATTAAAGTGGCATTAGAAATTTTTATCTTTTTATTACTATTTTCTCTTCCAATTTCAACTTCCTTTTCTTCGTCAAATCTATCTTCTACCATATTTTTATTACTTCCAGAATTATTAGAATTCTCGACCTCAACGACTCCCTCATCTTCGTCAATCTGCTTTAATATCCTTTTCTTTACACTTGCTGTTGTCTTTTTCTGCTGCTCTGCAATCTGTAACGTCCTTTGTCTTAAACTTCTTCTTTTATTTTGAATTGGAGAGCTCATTGGTGTTGATTTGTACAATGGTGATGCAGGACCACGACCTGGAGGCGAATGGACATGACTCGGAAGACTTTGAGAAAACTTGATGGGTGTTCCATTTGAAACATCTTCTAATTGAACAGGTTTAGAGATTGAGACAGAGACAGAAGAAACCACAGTTGTATTATTATTGACATTAGAATTATTTAATTTTGACGTCTCCAATTTTAAACGCTTCTTTTCTAAAACATGTTCTTTATACTTTCTTTTCAATTCTTCCTTTTCAGCAGGTGTCATAGGTGTAGACGCAGAATCACCCATTTTGAGAAGCAATATTTTCTTTCTTAATTCCTATTCCTATAAAAATAAAAATTAGGTAAACGTAGGATTAACAAAAACAAAATGATAATATCAAATTGTAATATATTCTTAATTCAGCTTTGATAATTCAAATTTTGACCTACCTCAATTTAAATTAAACTATGATGATGGTTAATCTCCGTGTTTCTGTATTTACTCTGCTCTGTGCTGATCCTGAAATCATAAAATTAAAAACAATTTTATTTATTTCCCTATATACAAACACCAGAAACTGAAAACCATAATTCCAAGCAAGAAACTTGTCAATTTACTGTAAAAATCTGGTTTTCCAGAGCTGAACTAACTACTCGTAAATGAATTTAGAGCATACCATACTCATAAAAAATAGTTATTTAACTAATGATAATGATAAGGGGATAAGATAGATATAATAGTAAGCATGCAGGGGCAGGGGACAGAGTTTCTTTTACATATAATTCAGCTCAGTAAATCATATTTGACCTCCATCATCTTTCAAGCAGATAGCTAGTAGAATATTTCAGGTCAAAATATGGTATTTCAGAGCTGAATTAAATGATAACACATTATTATTTATGGCCTTAAATTATAATTATAAATTTTACCTTTTAAATTATAATATATCACGTCACCAGCAAAGTCTTGGAAGACCGATGAGCTATTTTACTTACACCACGCACTTACAGCAGATTATTAAATTACAATGCAATCCTCAAGATTACAATTATGTAATTGTAAGTAATTACCTAATTACAATTAATATTACAAATTTTTTTTAGAATAGAAAATAGAAATATCACAAACAGGCAGATGACAGAACAGAGAATTAACTTTTTTTCGTTTTTTTGTTTACTTTTTTGCTCAAATGCCGGAAACCCGCCGATTACTTTTAAGATTTTCGATTTTTGAGGGGTCGAGTGAGACGTTTTGCATTTTTGTTTGAAAGAAATTGCACTGTGCACTTGCCTTGCGAGCACTGCACATACATTATACAATACATTACATTTTAATTTTAATTAATTACCTAATTTGTAATTAAAATATAAATCCTTGCTTATTGCTTTGCTTTACACTAGTATAATATAATTATCCTATATTAATTCCATTCTCATTCTCATCTCATTATGAAATTATGTTATGCGAATTATTTAACGTAGGGTATTAAAGCCCTTAGATTAGATATAATTTTTCTATAATGGACTTTCCGTATAAAATTTTAGGTTTTCCATTGTCATTGTCATTGTCATTAAATCCACTTTCATTCCACCACTTATCCTGATCCTTAGATTGCTAGATTAGATTGCTAATTACAAAATATTATAGTGTAAAAATAATACAGTGAAATGTGCAGTGAATATGATATGATACATATGGATCTATTTAGATCTAATGTATTTATTTAAATACAAGTCGTATAGAGGAAGTTCAAAAAATGTGTCAATCACTTAATAACTTACAAAATAAATAATTTTTCTTACAATTATTCATTGTGATTTTGTAAAGTTCTATTAATCATCTATAATTTTAATTGTTTCATTTGTTTCAAAATATCAATAGGAATAGGCTTATGCTTGGCTAGATAAAATGTTTGATGCCTTAATTTGACGTAGTGTAGAATATCAGTATCAGTACAATATTATATTTATTTTAACTAAAATATTATCCAGTTTAAGAAATTAAGAATGAATAAGAAAATTTGGTCTTTGATATTTATTTACCTAGTTATTATGCAGCAGGTGCATACTGAAATTTTAAAAATTAAAAATTTTAATATCATTTTGTTTACCTAAAGACTTTCTCGGTTCCACTTCCTGACCTTATACCAAAAGATCTCAAGCCTATAATTGGAGATGATCGAGACTATGATATTGATGAAAAAGAGATTTTGAAACGTCATGTCGATTCCGAAGAAGAAGAAGCTGATCCAAATTTTAAAAAGGTACAGTAGATTTTCTGCTATTTAATACCTATAATTATTAAAATTGCGATATACTTGTAATTTTAATTTCTAAATTTTTTTAAAGGCTTATGATCAACTTTATGAAATATTTAACCCAAAGTCAAATATTGAAGAATCGAGATTGAAAAGATTTCCACAAATAACAGAAGAAAATGTACAAAATGACAAGACTCAAGTTAAAACTCAAGAGATTGAAAAGGTTTGAATTACTGATACAAAAGAGTTTTAACCCTATAATCCATGTACTGTAATTCAGCTCTGAAAGATCCAATTATAGTCTAAAATATTTTTATTTGAAGATTAAAAGATCAAATTGGATTTTAATAGCCGAATTAATGAATAAACCGTAAATTAAACTCATTTTTTAATGTTTCAAGCCACAAGTGACCAAAATCGTTGAGGATCCGCGATCAAAACGAGATAAAAATCAATTAGAAATCAGTCAAAAGGTTTTAATTTTGCTTATTTTTGCAATTTTTTTTAAAATTGTTTTTAAAAGGGAAATGAAGATTTAGTAGGGGTCCAAGAAACGATCAAGTCCAAGAAAGATGTGTCTTCTCTTTTTGGATCAATTTTACCGTCTCATCCGTTTGTCGAACTTATTGGTGCACTTTTAGGTAAAATTTTATTTATGAATTGCTGTTAGATTTACATTATTTATTTGATTTGAATTTTAGGCAGTCTTGCAAATTTTTTTGGAGGTACTGCTGCTGGGTACTACTTACTACTTTAAATTTTAAATATTGCCTAAATTAGTAATAAGTATTACAATTTATGTAAACTTGATCAATTTTAGTTCATTGGGAGCATTAAACGATTTGATTTCAAATATGGTTCCTTCTGCAGGGATAATTCTCAACCCCATATTGAAATTACTTGCAAGTACCATTTCTGGACTTTTAACTTTAGCTGGAAATGGAGGTATTTACTAAAATTGAAAATAATTGAAATTGACCTTTTATTGATAATCTGGTAAATTATAACATTTTTCAATTTATTTAGCAAGCATTTTACTGTCAAGCTTGGGTAATTTCACGAAGACTTTTTTGAAATGTTTTACCTATTGTACATTATAACTTTCCCTGGTTTTATAGGTGGAATATTTGGTTCACAAGATGGTGGAAAATCAGCTGCAGAATCATTAGTTAAAGGTACCTCTACTGGAGCTAAACTTATCCAGGAAATAATGCAATCAAAGGATGAACAGAAAAAATTGGAATCGATTGCAAAAAGTTTTCTGAAAAGTTAATTTTCAGGATTGTTCAAAAAGTTTTGTAAAATTTTAAAAAAAACCTGTCATAAATTCCTGTTATAAAATCCAACAAAAACGGTGCAATTAAAGTTTTTTAAGAAAAAAATATGTTGGACATTACATTATAGACAGTTTTTGCTTAATTAAGGTATGTACTTGCATATTTCATATTTATATACTTTTCCTTTAAACTAACTTAATGTTTATGTAATAGTCAATAGCATTTATAAAAAATAAAAGTATAAAACTAAATCATTACTTTTAGCAATATTATTGTATGCATGTAATGCATCAACAATTCTATTAAGAATTTTTTCAATTATTTTAAAAAACTACTTTACCTATTTATGCTAGTTTTCACTTGGATATAAGAGTATAAGAGTAGTTTTTACTATTTTGTGAAATTCGATTAACATATCCGATTAAATAACCTTTTTTATAAAAAAAATGATTTTGTAGTAGTAATAAGGCATAGGAGGTTAGTTATTTTATTAAACGATAAGTTTTCAAATTTTTGTAAATTACTCATACATATATTATCCTATAATTTTGAATTTCATTGTTTAATTTCCTTATTCACAAAACAATTAAACTGTGTAATCAGTAATCATTCATAAAATAAATTTTTCAAGATTATTTGTATCCTATAAATATATACCAATTATATAAAATACTGATATAAGTGTTTAGGCATAAGATTTTAAAATGAAAAATATATTTTGGTATTTGACTTTGGCGTTTTTTGGCTTATTCATTTTTGAGGTTCGTAAATTTTTGATCTTTTTCTTGACTCATTTTTTATTCAAAAAAATGTATTGTAGGCTTTTTGTGTTCCTTTAAAATTATCAAGTAATGAGAATGAGCAATCTACCTTTTATACGAAAATAAGGCAAAAAAGAGCTCCGAAAGAACAAGAGGATATTGATTTACAGCAGAAGGTTTTATAAAATTGAAAAATATTATGTATTAAAATTTTTACAAAGAATTTTAAACTAATTTAGTTAAAGGGGTATGAGAAATTAGAAGATTTAAAATCTAAAGTTGTTGAAGAATTGAGGCTGAAAAGAGATGAGCAAATGAAAGATCTAAAAGTAAAATTTATTGTATTTTAGCTCCATACTTTAATAAATGTTTTGAATGATTTTGATCTTGACCTTATTTTAAGGATAAAAAATCGGCCTTATTCAACAATTTGAAGGCCATACTTGAGCAAGAGTCAAGATTGAAAAGAAATCCGATAAAAGAACTTATTACACAGGTATTTTCTCTACTAATACCTAATACCTACTCCTACTTAATCATCTGAATATGAATTATTGACTTTAACAACAATACTATAAGTCAAGTCACTTTGAACTTGTATCTACATAATATATTGTTATACGAGTAGATCGGAGTTATGCCATAATTATTAAATTTATTTAGGACTTAAAAGTCCTAAATAAATTTAATAATTATTATCTGATTTCATTTATATAAACAGTTATTTAAGACACCTACAGTTTCTACAAGCAAAAATGATGAAAAAATTGTTGAAGATCCAAGACTAAAAAGAGATGAAATAAATATTAACCCATTACAGGTAATCGGATAGTTTGTTCATTTCAATTTGTATGGTATTTTTAAAACAAATTTTTATTCCAATTTTGCTAATCTTTATGATTAGGCAAACTTAGAAATTCAATAGTAGGATCCTATCCTACTAGAGGATATTTGAAGAGTAATAGTTGAAGTGTTTTTCTTAAAATTTTATACTAGAAATATTTACCAAAATCTCAATTTCATAAGAAATAATAGAGTAGGATAGAAATTGAAATTTTCAACTACTCTGTAGGTAATTAATATCACTATAATATCTGCAAATTACTATTTGCTACCTACCTAATTTCTAAATGAATTTAATAAATTTGAAGGCCAATGAAGACATACTATCACCACTTCCACCACCTGTAAAACGGAATTTACTTGACAGTATTTCAACTCTATTGGGAGTTGATCCTATGTTAGGGTAAAAAATAATACTCGCATATTAAAAATACAATAAGGTAAGGAATGTATTTTTTTCATAGACTTGGAAGATCTTCAGGTGGTGTTGCGAATTTTATTAGTACTTCAATTGCAAGGTTTTAAAAACTTTAAAATTATCCAGCAAATCATTTTGAAAATAATTTTTGGGTTTTTTTTCAAGGGTACTTAGAGCTGTACTCGATGTGCTTACAAATTTGCTCCCTGGATTTAATACAATAATTAAGCCAACAATAAACATGATTGGAACTGGTATGTCAAGATTGCTTAAGTTGTATGGTGGCGAAGGTAAAAAAATAAAATTTCATTTTCTGGTGGTTTATAAAAAATTGCTATACTGTATTCGTAGGAAGTAGTATTTTGGATTCAATTGGTAAAAATGAGCTGTTTTTTGATATAGGTAGTAAATTTCTGAAATATGTATCTAAATATTTTATATACTTAATGTAGGTGAAATACTTGGTGTAAAGATAGGTGGTAAGAAGGGAAGTTCACTTCTGACCAAAGGGTCTCAAGAATTGTCAGAAATTATAGATGAAATTGTCAAAAGTCAAGATGATATAAAAGACTTGAAGGAGCATTTTCCTTACATCTATAAAGCACTTGGACTAGGACGAGACAATCAGATAGAAAAAGTTATCGGAAAAACCAAATCTGTCAAGGTCTATCCGGGTAAATCGAAGGCATCAGAGTCAAACTATTTTAATAATTTTAACGATGATTCACATTTCAATCTTGTATACGAAAATGATTAATCAGAAAAAATGCTTGAATAAATTTTTGAACAATTGCCATTATAAAGTAGAATACCGATAGAAATTGTCAAATTGTGTCAAGTAAAATACATAGGCATAAATATTTTGCAAAGATTTTAATTGTAATTTCCTGCTAGCTATGTATAGATAGTACATAATATGTATAGTAGTTAGTAGGGCACATTCTTAAAAAAATTACTTTGAAATACAAATATTATGAGCAGCAGGAAATATTTGCCGTTGGTGTTTATATGCCTTTTAATATCTCAATATCAAGTGTCATCACTGCCTTTATTAGGCAAAATTAAAAATGAACCAAAAAGTTTAAAACTATATGACCATATGACTGATTTGGACTTGGAGGTATCTATTATTTTATAATTTTTTTTGATATTTATAGATTTTTTTTACAGATTTCAAGACCAAAAAGACATTTTCAAGATCATCAATTGGAAAAGGTATTTTGATTTTGATTTCTGGAACTCTTTTAAAGTGATCGATTTTCAAACTGAAATTTTTTTAAAGCTTTTCGATGTTCAAGATCTTTATCAATCCAATACAGCCAATGATATTTTGGCAGAATTAAGATCAGCTTATGCAAATAATATTCATGAGAAGGTATTTACGATACTAATCATTTCTAATAAGTTTATAAATATGCCTCTTAAATTGTTTAAAAATTATCTTTTTAGAGAGATGAAACAAGTGACACAACCACGACCACGGATAAACCAAACCAGAAAAAAGTTCTAGATGACACAACTCGAAATATAATCTCTGATATCTTATCATCGATATTCGAAATTACTGGAGGGCTTACTGGTGGATTTACGAATTATTTAGCTGGTGGTTTAGCTGGGTATTAACAATATTTTCAAAAAGTTAAGGTCAAAAGTAATTTTGTAAAATCATAGGATACTTGGAGCCTTGTCAGATACATTGAAAAATGCGATACCCACAAGCAGCTTAATAACACCCATAATAAACTTAATATCTGTAGCATGGTCATCTTTAATCAACTTATCTGGAATATCAAGTAATTACTGAAATATGTAACCTATACCTGATCTGTAGAGCATCTATAAAGTTTTTGAAAGAAATAAATAAATATTTTCTCTACTCATTTACTACTAGATAGTTTGCTCTATGGAATTATTGGCGAGACTATTGCCACAGGTGGTTCACTAGGTTCTGAACTAATTACTAAAGGTAATCTACATTACTTACGATTAGATAATCTTAAGGGAATCTATTTATACTCTAGTTAGTACTTGACTTAATAATGTGATGATAATAAATATTTAGGAACAACCAAAGGGACGAAATTAATTGAGGAAATAATGGATCTTCAAAAGTCGGAATAATTATACATTATACACTACACTTACAGATACTACATTTACAGAACAGAACAGATTACAGAATCTGTAAACTGTAATTCAGTACAGATTACAAATAGATTTATTAAAAATTAGAAATAACTTCAAAATTTAACTATAAACATTTAAATTTAAATTGGTACAATTGCAAATTACAATTACTTGATAATTTTTACCCTAATTTTTTTATTAAAAAAAATCCCAATTTACTCCATAAAATTCGCTAACTTTGTCTAATAAATCAATTTTGTGAACTAAACCTGCTAAAAATCCGAATTTGATTTCGATTTTGATTTTATTCGAAAAAATAAAAAATATTTTTTTAATTTTATTTTAAAAAAGAGGTCAATTAAAAACGTGGAAAATGTGACCTTTTATTAAAAATGTAATATTGTCAATTGATTGTAAATATATATCCTTAATTCATTTTATATATCTGTGATTTTCGCCTTATGTATGTCTGGAGTTTGGGCCTTCATGTGTTAGTGCTAACCATAAGTGCTTATAAAATTGAGCTTGAGCGATTTTATTTTATATCTTAAATTTTGAAAGTTTAGTTTATTTTAATTAAAATATGTTACCTGTTAAAATGGTTAAGGTCAAATCTAATAAATCTAATGCTAGTACTAGTGGTGGTGGAAGTAGTAGACGGGATTCAACTGAAGATCGAGAGGAGAAATGGAAGTTTCCACATCTTTCCAGCAAAATTAAAGAATTATTTAAGCACGACAAGTTCCGGTCTAATATTCAACGAAAAGCTGTTGAAGCAGTTCTGGAAGGTAATTTTAGTAAATTAGTAACTATATTCTATTTTAGTCATATAATTTAAGATCTATGTATTAAGTATTAAGTAAGTACGTACTTTTGTAGACTAACTTTTAATGAATATTTTTTATTTTAGGGAAGCAGGATGTTTTTGTATCAATGCCGACCGGTTTGTTATTATTTTCTATATTTTCTATATTTTCAAGTTTATTTTACTTAATTCAGCTCTGATTCTGATAAACCAGCTTTGTCCTCAAATGTGCAAATAAATGTATTTAAAATTGAGGGTTTGATTAGGTTTTCAGAGCGGAATTAAATTAATCTACTATACATACATATGGTACCTATATAGGTATTACTGCTTAAATATCATCAGTACCTAGTTATTATTATGTAGGGTAAAAGAGTAGGTATTTTATCTCTAAACTAAACTTTTGTTTTGATTCTTTATTTTCAGGTTCAGGCAAATCATTGAGTAAGCATCATTTATTATTATTAGTGACAAATTCGGTTGATTTACCTATATTTTAATATAATTTTGACAGTCTATCAATTACCTTCTGTTCTACACGAGAGAAAATTTAGTTTAGTTGTTTGTCCATTAATAGCTCTGATCCAGGTAAGGTTACTTTTATTTTGGGGTTAATAGTGTCTTGTTAATATTTCTACTAACTGGTGATAATTTTTTATTTATATCATTTAACATTTAGGATCAAATTGACCATTTGACCAAATTAAAAATTAGAGCTGAAAGCCTTAATTCAAAGATCACCAAATCCGAAAAGGATCGGTAAAACAAATATATATTTGCCTAATTTTTTACCCAATGATTTAAGATCTCATATCATCATCATCATACATATATCTACTCTTTTTTAGAATAATTTCAGACTTACTCACCAAATCACCGAATACAAAGTTGTTATATATAACACCTGAACAAATGGCAACTACAGGATTTAGATGCTTACTAGAAAAATTTATAAACAATGATAGTGTTTCTTTAATAGTAGGTAAGTAATGTGTTTAAAAAACAAATCTCAAATCAAAAACATCCTTGTAGTTTTGAAATACAATTGACTGATACGATACATGGCTTATTTTATTTTTAATTTTACTAATATTTTCTAATGTTTTCATAAGTTGATGAAGCTCACTGTGTTTCACAATGGTAATTTGCTTGAAAATTTTTTTTTTAAACTTATTTATGCTTAATTAATTTTATTCTAAACTCTTATTTTCTTAGGGGACACGATTTTAGGTGAGTGAGAAATGAGAAATGAGAAAAAAAATTAATATTTTATATATTATGCTTTTAATTATTAGACCGGATTATCTCAAGTTGGGTCAAATAAGATCTATGTACCCTGAACTCAAATGGGTAGCTCTAACAGCAACTGCTTCCAAAATTGTCGTAGAGGATATTCATCTTCAATTGAACCTTAAATCACCAATCACATTTAAAAATCCATGCTTCCGTCCAAACCTGTATTATGATGTTGAGTTTAAAGAGCTTCTGGATGACAGTTATCAGCATTTAACTCAATTTTGTTCAGAATCACTGGGAGATGGATGGGAGTTAGAGTCTCAGGTAAAAAATGAATATTATTAACTAAATACTTATTAATAAATTAAATTAATTACTTTTTTCAAACTCATATCTATAGGGATCTAGAGGTTGTGGGATTGTGTATGCTCGCACACGTGATATGACTGTTGAAATAGCAAACATATTAACCAAAAATGGTTTAATCACGAAAGCATACCATGCTGGGTTAAATCAGAAAGAAAGAGAACAGTAAGTTAATTTTAAATGCAAGATAATCATTTTCAAATAGGTATAATAATTAACTTTACATTACTTTCTTTTCTTTTCCAATTTTCAGAGTTCAGGACGAATGGATGAGGGGAGTGATTCCATGTATTAGCGCTACCGTTTCTTTTGGTATTTATTAAACAAAATTATAAAAATTAAATTCTTTAGTAAAAGAATACCTACCTAACTAATTTTTAATATTTATTTTATTCATTTTTGTGTCTTAGGTATGGGAGTTGATAAACCCACTGTGAGGTAAAATATTTATTAAAGCCAAATACCAAATTAACAATTAACACAAAAACGAATTTACAAAGGATTTTTTATTAGATTTGTGGCACATTGGTCCATGACACAATCTGTAGCTGGATACTATCAAGAATCTGGACGAGCTGGAAGAGATGGAAAAAAATCTTATTGCAGAATTTACCATTCAAAACAGGAAAGAGACTCGATTGCGTTTTTACTTCAGCAGGATTTAAGTAAGAAGTCTGAAACACAACAAAAGGCTGTAATGGATAACTTTGAAGCAATGTTGAACTTTATAACTTTACGTAAGTTATATTAAAAGTAACAAGTTATGTATTTTTTTAAATAAAATATTTTATTTATCTTAGCTGAATGTAGACACAATTATTTCCTGAGATATTTTGGAGATAAACAAATTCCTGATTGTAAAAAGATGTGCGACGTTTGCTCAATAGGGAAAAAAGAAGTAGAAAAGAAAGTAGAACAATTCAATTATCAAGAAGTTTTTAGGAATAGAATAGGAATATTGCCTTCACTGACAGTGAGCGGTGTTGATGCCGACCTATATGGTATTTAAAATTAAATATTTAGCAAAGAAGGGATTGGGATTGATGATATTAATGTGATATATATTGCAGGTGGCGGGCGTGCGGGTCAAGCTAAAGAAATGAAAGAATATGAAGGTTCAGACGATACAAGAGAAAAGAAAGCAAAAAGTGAATTATCAACATTAATAAGTAAGCAATTTGCTTTGAGGAGAGGTGAATCGAGTACAGGATCTTCAAAATCTGAATGGTCTACAGCTTCTTCACTTTTAGAAAAAAATATGTCTCAATATTGTCGAGTTAAAGCCCCTGAAGCAACATCAAATAAAATCAAAGGGCTAACATTGAGTACTCGTGAATCGTATTTAAATACAATAAATGAAGCATTAACAAAAAATTCTACAGGAGCTTTAAATTCTTCAAATTTCTCTAAAACTGATTTACTCGAATGTGCTATAGACATTGAATATGGAATTTTTACAAGAAATAAAATAATTGCAATTTACAGGAAACATTGTGTAGATTTGGTAAGCTTAATATTGATAACATTCTACAACGATTATGATTATGAATATCGGTATTCATAAAATTCGAAATATTTATTGAAAATATCACTAATCTAGATTTTTGTTCTCTTTAAGCTTCAAAAGATTAAGCAATTTACTTCAGATCAAAAATTAACCGAAGAATTAGAAAGTTATAAACCTTCGGATAAACCATTGAGTGCAGTAGCGTCAACTTTTTTGGACAATTTATCGTCAAATGAAGTAATTAAAAATGAGGCTAGAGATTCTCGAGATCAAACTAAATCTAAAGAAAAAAAGAATACAGCATCATCGAAAGTAAGTTATAAAAGACGCAACTCTCCATCAAGGCAAGCGAAATTGTCGGATTATTTTTCAAAAGGTAGAACTATTGATAAATTAAAGTCAGACTTGTTCGATGATACGGGTAGTAATGATGCAGACGATATAGTATGTTTGGATGATGATATTCAAGAATTGGAAATCGATGAATTTGGTATTACTGAAGATTATGAAATTAAATCTGATGAAAAGTCAAAGCCAACTACTTTATCTGTACCTGTAATAGGATTTCAAACAGCATCAAGTCTACAAAAGCAACTTGAAAATGAAAAGTCAGAAAAAAAATCTACAAAAAAAGAAAATGATTCAGATTCAGAAATGAATAAAGAGAGGCAACGAAAGAAAGACAGGGATACAAGAAAACAACTAAAAATTACAGATATGGTGTCTAAAGATCACGATAATAGACGGACAGATAAAAGAAAAAGAAAAGAAGACGATGTAGAAGAAATAAATGCAGATGGGGAAATAAAAAGAAATAAACCATCCGAATCAGATGTTTTAATTAAAAATGAGAAATTCGTAGAAAAAAGTCGGGAAAATCAAGATCGAAAACAAAATAGTGAAGTTATGATTGTAAATGATTTGTCAAAATATTTGCATCGGGATAAACACAAACAAGATGAGAAAATGAAATTATCTTCATCGAGGTCGGACCAAAAAAATCGCCTAAGTTATAGTAAGCATACACCTGAAAGGAACTCGAGACCACAGGCTTCATCAACTTCTGAAAAAATTCCAAGCCATCTAGTACCTGCATATAAAATTTCTTCTACAACATCAGTAAGTAAAGGCAATGATGTTAAGAATGATCAAGTGAGCAGCAGTAGTGATAAAGATAAAAAGCTCGAATCGCCAAATAAAAAGCAAAAGGATGATATGGCCAAGCTTATAGTAAAAATGATGATGCCCTTGTATAGAAACGAAGACAAAGAATTGTTTAAGAAATTAGCTCGAGATTGTACCCATACAGCTTTGAAACTGAATTTAAGTTTAAAAGGTAAGTCTAATTAAAAAAATTATAGTCTGGCATGAAAAACGACATTTTGGGCTCAATTATACAGATACATGTAAAATTGAGCTCAATATTTACTTTTGCAAAGATTTTACAAATTAATTATTTTTTAATACTTTCTTTTCTTAAATTAATAGATAAGTCACAAATTCAAAAAATCATTGATTCACATGTCAAGAAACATGGATTTACATAGAGCATTGTTGGTATTAAAAAGTAAGACAATTAAATTCTCATCAAAAACCGATTTGTAGATACTTATGTTGTAAGTTAAAAATCTTTTATTTCTTTTATTTTATTCTTTTTATAAAATCAAAAAATATTAAGTTACTTTAATAAGATTTTATAGATATTACACATTAAATATTTTTCCTTCAATATCACATTCGTTAAATTTTATGAGATTTTGCAATTCTTTTAACAATACTGTCGAGTCTGGACGTTTCTTTTTTTCTTCAAGGCATTTTTGAGCAATTGAATATATTTTTAGAGCAATAGCTTCTTGGATAACACCAGCTTTTTTACTATCTATAAATGGAATTATATTATTGTCGAGAACATTTTCTTCTAAATAAGTAACAATGTCATTTCCATCTCGTTCTTCATCGTATGGTGGTAGACTTGTGAGAACTAAATTTAAGTTTAAAAGGTAAAGTCCAATAATAAATTTTTTTTAAATTATACCTACCTTCTAAAACAATGACTCCAAAAGAAAATATGTCCATTTTGCAGCTAATATCTCCACGAAATGCCTCAGGTGACATATAAGCAGATGAACCAAAAATTGTCGAAGTTAATGCTGAGGTATGATTAGAATTATTTTGCTTTGCTAGTCCAAAGTCCGCAATTTTTGCTACCAGCTCATTAGTCAATAAAATATTCCCGGATTTGATATCACGGTGAATTAAAGGTTTGTCTAAAGCAGTGTGCAAATAATTTAAACCATTTGCGATCCCATGTAAAATTGATATCCTGTTCGTCCATGTTAAAACTAAGTCATCAATTTCAAGATTTTCTAAAAGTGATCCTTTTGGAACAAATTCGTAAATTAGACAGTGTTGTATACTATTTGAGGAGTATCCAAATAAAGATACAAGATTTTCATGCCGGTACCTAGATAACACATTGATTTCAGTAATAAATTGTTGTTCGATGATTGTTCCAGTTGGATTTAAAAGTTTTGCAGCTAATTCATATTTTTTCTGACTTTCACTCTTATTATTTGAAGTACTAGAATTAAATGGAAATTCAATTTTGTACACTTTACCAAAAGCACCAGCTCCAAGTTCATACTTTGGATTAAAGTTATTTGTCAATTTTTCTATAATTTCTATACTTATATTAGTTAAAACCCCTTGATTATTATTAAGCTTATTGATAAACTTTTTGATTCTTTCTAGAATAATGTTCATATTTTTTAGTGGCTCCTTCGGATTTGTATCCTCAGTTATTTGAATGGTTGATGGAATAGGTGAATTTGAATTTGGATTAGGATTAGGATAAGAATGATTGGCATTGTTATTTTCATAATTGCTCAAACTTGTTGATTCTAAATTACTTTCAATTTCTTTTGTATCAATTTTTCTTGCCGGTCCATTTATTGGTCTTTCTGGAATTGGAATGTTTAAAATTTCAGTAGCTACGTAATCTGCAGCTTGAAATAGTTGACATTTTTGAAGAATTTCATAGAGTGTTTCAATTTTTGGCCTTACTTTTCCTTAAAAATGAATATAATAATGCTTTAAAATGTTATGTATTTTTGTATATTGTATTTTTATAAGAAAAAATACCTTACCTGAAGTAGACCATTCGTCAATAAGAATTTCACCACATAATTTGCCACTTTTTTGTCCATGATGTTCTACAAAAAACAACAATAACATTATATTAGACATGTATATATTATGTATTAATATTTTGTGGTTTAATAATTAACTAAATTAAGTTACGTATTAGATCAATGTGTCCATTAGTATATTTAGGGATTGAAGAATTTACTTCAGATGGTATTGTAGCCATTAACTTTTTCCATGAATCATTGACTTCTAAAATCTAAAAAAAAAATAAAAAACATTAGAAAAAATGAAATGACAGTGGACACGACACGATTCTAGCACTAGCTAGCATTATTATAAAAAGTTGAATAGAACCAAACTATTTATTAATTATTATAAATATTTAGTTTAGGGTACTCGTGGGATGTGGCTTTTTTAATTTCAAAGATTGTAAAAACATATTCTCATAAGGATTCAATTCAATTAAAAATGTCATTTAGTTCAAAGTTCAAGTACTGCTCTAATATATTTTTTAAATGGTTAAGTGATGTATAGCATCAGTTACAGTTACGGCCTATTATTATTATTATTATTATTATTGTTGTACTAGGACTTTTTTGATCATTTAAGATCTATAGAAGATCAATTAAGAACTCTATTAAGCTATAAGCTTTTGAATATCCAGAACTCTAATAATAACTTAGCTAAGTTATTCACTTATAAACGAGTGGAAAGTTCGTTTCTTCCTTAAAGAATGTGGCTCTAAGGGCCTTAGAGAAGGTTGCTCTAAGGGCCTGACTACAATGGGCCACTCATTGTAAGTTTTGAATTGCTCACAATGCCCCCATTCTCATCAGGACTATATAGTTATCAAAGCTCCTTTCTACTACGGCGAGTAGTAGTCGGGCCCGTTGTTGCTTAACCTGAATTAACAGGACAGAATTCTGGGTGCTCATCATATGAACTATATTAAATAGGTAATATACTATACGGTTCCTTAGGTAATATGATTTATTAATCCTAAGACATAAGAACAAATACCAATTAGGTAATATTATTTTTTGGTATTTTACTAATTGATTTGAAATAAACTTTACTTAATTAAAAGTAAATAGGTAGGTAAATATTTACATTAAATTCGAGTGTTTTTTAATTAGCTAAATACAGATAGCTCTAAATAATAGCAAAATGAATAAGTAAATTTATAATCTAATAGATGTCCATAAAGGATTCTTTCACAATTTAACTTTAATTTTCTCCATTACGAAATTGTAGGACAACCAGGACATAAGTGATGATCAATGACAAACCCTGTTTTCAAAAGCATATCAAAAATTGATGTTAAAAATGATTATAAAATTTACTTTTGTTATAGAATTTCTATCAATTGTTAGAAAATTTCCTGGTTCGATTTTCGGTGGATCAGATGATATTTTTGAGATCACTATCTGAATCTAAATAATAATTCAATTGTCTTTAGAAATTACTTTGCTTTGTCATAGATTTAAGGACCGGGCCCATTTAAATCCTGCCACATGTTATGAAATGGCCTTTTTGTGCGGACGGAGATCGTAAACATCTCTTTAAGTACTCCACGTAGAGACTTGAAACTTTTTTAATTATATCCGTAGACATGTTACACACTCTCGTATTTTTCGGATTTTGATAAAAAGTCAGGTACAATGTAAATAAGAGTAAAAAAGACAATCAAAAAAATTAATTCTTATCTTTTTTACTAAAGATAAGAATTAAAAAAGATAAGAATTAATTTTTTTGATTGTCTTTTTTACTCTTATTTACATTGTACCTGACTTTTTATCGAAATCCGAGTGTGTAACATGTCTCTACGGATATAATTAAAAAGGTTTCAAGTCTCTACGTGGATTACTTAAAGAGATGTTTACGATCTCCGTCCACCCAAAAAGGCCGTTTGATAACATGTCGCAGGATTTAAATGGGCCCAAACCCTTAACAAGGAAACAGCTTTGATATAGGACAAGTATATCAAGGCATGACTGTTTTCTCATTTAAACCATAATTACTTTTGCATGGTGATTTTGTGTAAATTCAGAATATTCATAAATTTCCATCAAATTTTGGCCAAATCTTTTCCATTCTTTGTTTAATTTCCAAATCTCGCTTGTAAAATTATGAATAACCCACAAATAAGTGAGAATAATTGGAAGAAATTCAAAAACTTTGGCAAAATCACTTTCCATAAGTGCCAAACAACAAAACAAAAATTGAAAAATTAATATTGCAAAGGCCATTGCTGATTCAACTAGGATTTCATATCCAAATGCTTTATTATACAGCTGCATTTGCTTTTCAATTTTCAAAAAACATGAATAGATTTCATCAATTTTTCTAAATTTTATTTGACCACGAAGCATTTTCAAAGTAACCCGGTATATTTTGATGAAAAAAATAAACCAAATGTGATGATATGCATTTAAAAAGTAGACTGGAAATGTGATAAAAATGAATGAATAATACAAGATATTATTAAAAATCGTTTCATAATTTGGGTTGATTAAAATTATGCCTGCCATAATCATTAAATATATAATTATCACAAGAAGACTTATAAATTGTCGTTTATCTTTTCTAGTCAATTTTCTCATATGAGAATCAAAGTCTGAAGCAAAATTGACATCAAATTTTCCAAAAATCCAATCCAATTCATTAAGAAATTCAATATTTTTGGTCCAAAATAATTCAACTTTGTTGGATTTGAAAAAAGCCAAAAGTAATTTGATAGTAATACAAATTTGGATGATAAAATTAGCTAAAATGTTGACAAACATTTCCGTTTTTAAAATATGACCCATTGACCTGGCAAGAAGTGGACCATTTTTGTACATATTATATAGAGAAATAAGCTGAATTAAGAAAAGGAAATGAATATGAATTTGAAAGTATTTACTTTTGATTGAATTTTGAGATTCATAGGGAAATATAATTTTAAGAAATCCGATTAACCTCACACCCAAAATGGTCCATTTGGCTCGATTCATAAGATTTATTTCGATATTCGGATTTGAAATCTTCATTTTTGTTTGAAATTCTCAAAAAAATTTATTATTTTAACTTATTTGTTAGGTATGTAATTACTACATACAATTTAATACATACATAATATTTCTATCTAACTACCTAACAAAGTAGGTTACAATTTAATTAATTACATAATTTGACTAAATAGATTTGACTATAGAGTTATACATATGTTTCAAATACATATAAAAACTAATACCAATTTAGTAATTTTTTATTAATTGAATTGAATTTCAATAGTAGGTAGGGTACTTATTATTAATGATAATTATTTTCATTTTTGATTGATTTTATAATACATTATTACTTACATACACAAAATACAAGAACAAAAATAATTTTGTCTACTTTTCGATTTAATTCATATGAACTAGGTATGGTAAGTAGGGTACTATGTATAAATCTTAAAGAATTATTTGCTAATAAAATAAATGACTAATATTATAGGTACATATAGAATTCTTAATTCTCGATTTAATCTACCTATCTAAATATTTATGCCATGCATGGTAAGAGATAATAAATTAATCCTATGCTTAAAAGACTAAAAAACTAAAAGATACCTAAGGTATCTTTTAAGGTATCATACCTTAAACTAACCTGGAATTTTTATACTATCTATTTGAGTAAAACTAGAAAACTAATACTAGTAGGGTAAGTATGTATTTAAATGATATTAAAAGTTTTAAAGTAGGTAAGTATGAGCATTTATAAGTATATATATTCATAATAATATATCTAAAAATAGTGTTAGCTAATTTAATACTAGTACTATTTTATTGTAATTATGGTAAAAGTTTATGTAACTTTAAATAAAAGTATTGATTGTAAGATACTTTCGTAGGTACCTTCTATTGCTGATTTATGTGATGCGATGAGACGATTTTATAACTTAATTTCTTGGTATTTAACTGAAGGATAATTAAAGTGTTAGGCGAGAACCAAGTGGGGTATCTATAAAAAAAGAAAAGAAAACATGAATTTTATATTAATTTTTATTTTTATACAAGTACCTAATAATGTATTAGAGGTTATTTTAAATATGAATAGAAATGATAAAAAGTTTGTGTTTTGTGTTTTGATTTACAATTTAATTACCTTTCTTTTTAACTTCGACATCTAACTTAAGGATTTTGTCTTTGCCAAGTCCAAACCGTGTTTCGAGGCTTGAAATTTCAAGTTTGCTATAAACTTCTGATCTAATTTCAGCAAAGGGTTTGCTTTTTTTAAGAAATACACTTTCTGAAAAAAAACTTACTCTATAATGCTTAGAATCTAGTGTACTACCTATTAACATGTATAAGTAAATTTAAATTTAAATACACAGTTATATAATGTTTTTTGTGAAAAGTAGTTTTATGGCAATTTCAATACTTTTCAATACTATACATATATATATATATAAACTAGGTTTAAAATCTCTTAACTTTTTATAAAGACCTACCTAGTTTTTACCAAATCAAGTCTAGAAATCATGATTTTGCTCAACAGACAAAATAAACTTTTTAGTAAATTTTTTTCTAATGAGTTATTTATAATTTAATCTAATCTAATCTATAATTTAACTTTATGATCTTCAATTTATCCTTAGTTAAAATATGTGTAATCTTCTCTAAAATAAAATAATGTCTGTTATTTAATTTCTCCATTTCGAAATTGTAAAATGATGAGGATATATGTGATAACTGTAGACAAAGCCTAAAAAAATAAATATATTAATAAGCATTTCTATGCATAAATTTTAGGTAGGTACTGAAGAGATTAATCCTCGATTCAATTTTAAAAAATTTCCAGGTGATATCGTATCCTTATCTGATGTAATTTTTGAAATCATTATTTGTATCTAAAAGAAAAAAAAAATAGATACAAAATATAAATCTACTGCTACTGAATCCTGGATTCAAATTCAAAATCCAAATTTTAAGACCTGTTGTTATACCAGTTTTGTTTTGTTTTTTCTAACCTTGAAACTATCATTTGTCTTTAGATTTGATACCCTTGAAATTTCCATTAGATTTTTCGCCAAATTTTTGAATTCATTATTAATTTGTGTAGAATCGCTTGTCAAATTGTACAAGACCATAAGGAATACAAAAACACTTGGAAACCCGACAAAGACCTCAAATTGTATTTCTCCATCCTCATTAAAAATATTTATTAATAAATGAATCATTTGTAAAGTTAGTGTACCAATAGAATTTAGGATTAAAACGAGGATTTGAATTCCAAATATCCTTTCAAAATTCATAATTTCACTATCAATGAATAGATAACATTCGAAAATCCTGGAAATATTTACACTTTCTATGTGTTTCAAGATGTCTTTATTTAGTAATTTGATACAAATGATGTAAATTTTGATGAAAAAAGTGATAATCATAAAATGTAGAGAATTTAATGAGAAAAAAGCAAAACAAAATATGTATTGTAATGCACATGATATAATTTGAAAATTTGATAAATTCAAACTTGGACCATATATAAGCAAATACGTCAGTGGAAATATCATATAAAAAATTGTCCAAGTTATAACAAATAAAGTAATTTTTCCATAAGCTTGTACTTTTTGTTTCAATTGATATTCAAAATCCAAGATAAAATTTGGGCCCAAAATGACCTCAATTTTATCTAAAAATTCAAATGTTTCAAACCAAAATTTCCAAATTTTAGATTCTTGGACAAGGGCAAGAAATCTTAGAAAAAATGTTCCATTTTCAAAATAGGTAATAGTGCCAATAATTGTAATTTCTTCAGTTAGAGATTCAAACATCAACATTTTTCTAAAAACTTCTTTATTAATGATTAAATTTATGATTGAAAGTATTGGTAAAATTAGCAAAATAAGCTGATATAATTTTGCCCAAATTTTGACATCCTTTTGTTCGAAATTTATTTTCAAATATCCTAAAAATTTTGAATTCCATATGGCCCATTTTCCTTGAGAATAAATTATTCTTTGTAATCTATAGTTTGGTATTTTAGAAAAATTATGATTCAAAATTTGGATCTTATTAATTTTGGTCTCCATTTTTCCTTTAATTTGAATAAATTTAGTTTACAATAATGAAATTAATAAAATACAGTAACCAATTAGTCATTTAGAGAATACGATTATATTTATTATCATTATAAATAAATAAAGTTAGGTATAGTGTTTAATGAGTAATAATTATAATTATATTAATTAATTTAAGTGCTTTTTGAATATGTTGTTTCTCCATTTCGAAATTGCAAAATGATCAGAATATAAGTGATAATTGTTGACAGGGTCTAAATAAGAATATAATTTAAGTATTTTTTTGATAAATTATTTAAGAGTAGAGTATTTACAGATGCTATTAATCCTCGATTTAAATGCAAGAAGCCACCAGGTGATATCTAAAGGAAATTTTTTGTTTAACGATCTAGGTTAAAAATCTAGGTATAATTATCATGTAAAAAACCATTACTGTTAAATATGAGTAAGTATAATATCTATTTATTGATAATTCTTTTTTGTTTTAATTTTTATCAGTTTGAGTACCGTTCATTTTGCTTAAAATTTCAGAAAATTTCGATTTTGGTTAAAAATGTAATTATTGAATTTAAGTTTCACAAATTTTTTTAAAAACTTAGATTATCTTGATACTGTAAACTTAAACATAAAATGGTTTTCAGTCTTAACCTATGTATTTGAGAGGTCAACAGATATAATTCTTTTCGGTTCATCAAAAATACTTACCTTGTTAGCCTTGTTCGATGAAATGTGTGAGAGCAAAATTTGTATCTATATTTAAAATTTCTTTTAGTTAAATAAATGGACGAGGTTTGTATGTACTTGTAATCATTATAAAACCTTGATTTCAAAAAATCCTCTATATCTATACTATACTTTTATTGTATTTTAACCTTAAAACTATCCTTTGACTTTAAATCCGATTCTTTTAATATTTCCATTAGAATTTTTCCCAATTTTTTGTATTCTTTATTGAGTTGTGTAGCTTCGCTTGTCAATTTGTACAGGATAAAGAAATATATAAAAATGCTAGGAAAACCAGCCAAATTTTGAAATTCTATATTTCCAAATTCATTAAAAATGTTAATTAAAAGATAGCATAGTTGTAGAACAATTAATCCAAATGAATTAAGCAGGACAATTATCATTTGAATTGCAAATATTCTCTCAAAATTCATAACTTCATTCTCAATTGACAAATAGCACTCGAAAATTTTGGAAATTTCAAAAAAATCACTTTTGTTCTGAATTTTTCTGATTAGTAATTTGATACAAATTGTGTAAATTTTAATAAAATAGGTGATCCATAAAAAATATAGAGAATTTAATGAGAAAAAGGGGAAGCAAAATATAAACTGGAATGTAGATGAAATAATTTGAAAATTTGATAAATTTAAACTAGAACCTTCTATAAATAAATAACTAAAAGGAAACAAAAGATAAAAAATTGTCCAGGTAAAAATAAGAAATGTAATTTTGCCATAAGTTTTAACTTTTCTTTTCAATTGATATTCAAAATCTAATGAGAAATTATGTCCCAAACTTTCTTCAATTTTGTTTAAAAATTCCAGTGTTTCAAACCAAAATTTCCGAATTTTCGCCTCTTGGACAAGGGCACGAAATCTTTGAAAAAATATCCCGCTTTCAAAATATATCATTGTCCCAAGGATTGAGATTTTGTCAGTTAGATATTCAAAATTCATTGATTTACGATATATATTGCTATTAAAGCTTAAATTTAAAATTGAAAGTATTGGCAAAATTAACAATATAAGCTGATATAATTTAGCCCAGATTTTGGTGTTTTTTTGCTCAAAATGTATTTTCAAATATCCTAAAAAGTTTGCATTCCAAACGGCCCATTTCGCGTGAGAATAAAGTATCTTTTCTAATCTATAATTTGGTATCTTTGTAGAAAATTTCTGATCCAAAATGTTAATTTTGTTAATTTTGACTTCCATATTTTCTTAAATTTGAATAAATTAACTATAATTTTGTTATTTTAGACTAATTAGTATTACTTCAGTTATCTTTAATATCCATTAATATTCTGTAGATAATTAAATTACAAGTTTAAATGATAGTAATTTATTTATTAATTGAAGTGCTTTTTAACTGTTTCTTCACTCCGAAATTGCAATATAATTAAAAGGTAAGTGATGACAGTAGACAATGTCTAAAGAGACAAATAAATAATAATTAATTAACTTAAATAGTTAATTATCTAAATTAATAATTAATTAATTAATTAAAGTATTACAGATGTTATCAATCCCATATTCAAGTCAAAAAATAATTTTGGAGATAATTTTGCCTTCTCTGATGAAATTTTTGCCATCATAATTTGAAGCTATTAATTGAAAACTCTTTAGAGATTTTAATTAGTTAATTAAATTAGTAATTATTAGACACTTTTTAAAACCTGGAAATTGTCCTTTGAATTTAGGGATCTTTTAGACAGCTTCATAAGATTTTTAGCCAAGATTTTGAATTCCCTATGCAATTGAGTCGAACAACTGGTCAAATTGTATATTGATATAAAATATATAAAAATATTTGGTAAGCCAAAAATATTCTCTAGCTGTACTTGTCCATTCCCATATTTGATTATAAAAATGCTAGTTAGAAAATAGACTAGTTGCAATACGACCGCAACAATAGATTGAACTACAACAATGAGAATTTGAATTGCAAATATTTTCTCAAAATTCAAAATCTCATTTTCTATGGACAAATAGCATTCGAAAATTTTGGAAATTTTGCCAAGTTTTCTATTTCTTATGTGAATATTAAGTAATTCTATACAGGAAATGTACATTTTAATGAAAAAACTGATCCAGAAATGGTGTAAAGAATTTAATGTAAAAAAAGTAAAACACAATAGAAATTGAAAGATGCCAGAAGCTATTTGAAAATTTGACATTTTGAGATTTGGGCTTGATTCATATACAAATAATTGTATATATGGCATTGTTGAAAATAAAATTGTATAAGTAAATACAAGGCATGTAATTACCCTAAATGATTTAACTTTTTGGTTCAATTTATCTTCAAATTCAAGTGTAAATGAAGGGCCCAAAATTCCCTCAAAATTTCCTAAAAATTCGATTGTTTTGGACCAAAAATGGCAAATTTCCGTTTCATCAAAATAGGTTCGAAATCTCCTCAAGAACATGATACATTCAAACAAAATCATCGAACCAAATGTTATGATAACTTCTGTAAAATATTGTAAATTCATAAATCTTTTATATATTTCCATATGAAAGAGTAAATTTGCAATCGAAAATAGAGGTAAAAGTAGCAAAATAAATTGGTAAATTCTTATAAAAGGTTTTGTTTCTTTTTGCTCAAAATTTATTCTCAAATATCCTAAAAAGTTTGAATTCCAAATGGCCCATTTAGCTTGTGTAAGTAGAATTTTTTGTAATCGATAATTTGGAATTTTTGATAAATTTTCGTTTGATTTGCAAATTTTGCTGTTTTTCACGTCCATTTTTGATGGCATTTTTGTAAACTCAATAGGTGTTAATAAAATTTTCAAAGTGTTTTACATAAAAACAATGAGATATATGGAAATACCGATTCAATTGCTATTATAAAGTAATTAATTAGATATCCAAATATCAATTTAATCAATTAAAATGCACATTTAACCAAAAATTATGCTTTATTTTATATATACTATATAGTTTATCGCTTTAGGAAAATTTTATATTTTGCTGAATTTCATAACAATCTCATTTGATTTATCTATCTATCTGCTACTCTTGATTTTGATTGTCAAGAGATTTCAATCAAGCAGATAAAAATTGACATTAAAATCCTTTTACAAATACCTTACTATACAGTATAGATCATTTGATAGCATTTATTCTGTATGTACTACCCTATCTTATAGAGTTTTTAATATCAAAAATGAGATTTTTTACAATTTTTGTCCTTTTTCTAACAATTTTAGAAAATTTTGCACAAGATGAGGATCTGCTAGTAGATACAGGGGATTTTGGTAGAATTCGAGGTCGATTCGGATCAACTTTCAGAGGTCGACAAATTGTTGAATTTTTATCAATACCTTACGCACAACCACCTTTGGGCGAGTTGAGGTTCATGGTACTGTAAATATACAAACTTTTGTAATTTTTTTTTAAATTTTGTAAAATTACAGCCATCAGTAAGACTAGATAAAGTTACAGAAGATGGTGAAGTTTTCAATGCCACTACAATGGGGCCAAAGTGTACTCAACCTAATGTAGATGTTGATCCAGGAACTTCTGAAGATTGTTTGGCAATTAGTATCTACACACCTCAGGTTTTGAAAAATTCATATTTATTTTAAAATTATTACATAAAATTTTATTTTTTTTAGATTAAAAAATCGGAATCACAAGAATTATACGCTGTTTTTGGTTTGTATTCTTTTCTTACAAATAAATTATTTTATTCAAACGGTTATGACACAACCTAAGACTAGACAATATATCTATAGTTAAAACTGATTTTGAAATTTTGATATCTTTTTTAGTCTGGATCCATGGCGGAACGTTTATAACGGGAACTGGAAATGAGTTTAATGGCTATCGACTACTTGATAAAAATGTCATACTAGTGTCTGTAAATTATAGAAATTCTATACCCGGATATTTCTCACTAGGTTTTAAAAATTATAACTTTGAATTGATAATGAGATAATTTTATTTATAGGAATTCCTGAGGCACCAGGTAATATTTATGCACATTATGTATTAACAAATTATAAAAAAATTATTTCTATATTTGATTTCATAATCAAGGTAATGCTGCGATTCACGATGTCCTCAATGTCCTAAGGTGGATTCAAGATTACATAGAATTTTTTGGTGGTGATAAAAACAGAGTTAATATAGCAGGTTTGACTAATTATTAGTCTAGCTATATTGATTTAATTTTTGATTTTTTATAAAATTAGGTCAAAGTTCTGGCTCGGCTATTGTCACACACGTACTTTTGAGTCCTATGGCTAAGGGTCTTATCCACGGAGTTATAGGTATATTTAAAATCTCAAATCCTTTAGAAATAGCTTATTCTAATGGTCAATTTCGCAGTTTTTCTAAAAAAAATTTCAAATTAAACCTTGCTCGTGTTACAAATTAAATTTTAGTTTATATTTTTAATTATTTAAGGTCAAAGCGGAAGTGCATTAAATGAATGGGCAACCGTACGTGATGGCTCAATCGAAGGTGGTTTGAGAATCGCAAAATTTTGCGGATGTACTTTAATGGCTAATTCGACTGATTTACCCTCCATTGCTCGATGTATGAAGACAATTCCGCCTTTAGTTATGAATCTAAATGCTGCGAGATATTTCCTACAAGAGCAAATGCAAGGTCGATTAGGTTTTGAACAGGTAAAAATACTCTTAATATTTTGATAATTTGAGTTAAATTTTAAAATTTCAGGTCAATCCATGGGTTGAAATGCCACCAAATCCTAATGCAGTTGTCTCAGACGATCCTGTCAATATTTTAGAGCAAGGAAAGCAAAATCGGGTCAATTTTATGGGTGGTGCAACTCGTCACGATGGATCTGGTAATTTGTTAATAATTTTAAAAAAATTTAAATCCTTATAGGTAATATTTGATCTATTTTCAAAGGAATTTTAAATGATTTGTACAATATGTATTTACTGCCAAATGGTTATGTTAATGATGAGGAATTCCTGAAATGGGAAATCGTTCCAGCTATTATGAGAGCTTTAAGTAAGATCTTGAATATCTTTAGAATTTAACGTTAAACTATCAATTATATTTAGGAATTGAGAATAAACATGGATATCATCAAATGGTCGAAAATGAATTCATGATCAAGACCAAATTGTCTGGAAATTTCAGCCAAATGATACCAGAACTTACTGATGTAATTTTATAAAAATTTGAAAAAGGAAGCAATCTATAATTTTCAATTTACTTTTTAGATTACAAATGCATTTTTTTTCAAATCTGGTGTATTTAGATTTGCTCAAATGCATTCAAGATTTGTTAAAAATACTTTTTTCTATTCTTTTGATTACAATTGGAGAACTAATAGTGATCAGAATACAAATTCTCAAGGATTTTTGCAACTGGATAAGGTCTTAGGATTAGATCCAATATCCAGAGTTGATATACCTGAAGGTTATTTGATAAAACAAGAGATTTTTAAAATATTTTTGGCAAGTTTTGAATATCAAATTTTAAATTTAGGTGTTGGACATTCAGCTGAACTTGAGTATTTATTCCATAGAAGGCAATTAAGACCAGAAGATCAGAGAATCTCTGATCAATTGGTCACTTACTGGACAAATTTTTGCATTTTTGGGTAAATTTTATAAATTCTTGTAATTTTATAAATTATCAGTATAAATTACTTAGAAATCCAAATGGAAATGAAACCTCTGGAGAATATCCAGAATGGCCGAGATTTTCTGAGAAAAATCCTCAATTTATTTACATAGATAAAGTGACTCGAATTGAGGATAATTATCCGAAATTATGGCCAGGTGTTTCTTATGAACTTGCACCAGATTTTGAAATACCTGATGAAGCTACAACTCCTGAAGAACCTGAAACAACAAAATCAACTCAAGTTACAGATCCTACAAATGCTACAGAATGTCCTCCAGTATTAGAAGAAAAAGATAACAGGGAGAGTTTATTTAGAGCTCTTTTTATTGTATTTTTAACCCTTTTTATTATTACTTTAATAGGAAGTTTATTTTTTGTAAGAAAGATCAAAAGGGCAAAATTCGTTTAAATAAAAACTCAAATTTTTTTGAAATTTTTGAAATTTTTTGTATTTACTTGTACTTTTACAGATTTTGAACAAAGCAAAGCACGATTTATTCTAATGTGGCAATGTAGTTGCCTTCTACTTTATATTTTTCAAACAATACCTAGGTACTATTAAAGATACGGAAATGTTTTGGAAATTTGGACAGTCTGTTTAAAAATTTGATATTTTGACCTGAAATGTGTGCATTTCTTGGGTATCTCTACATATCAAAATTTCAATTCGAGTTAATTGGTTCGAGTTCAGACAAAAAAAAACAGGGCATCCAAATTTCAAAAACGTTTCAAACTTTACCTAATCTACCCCTATGCTGTATGAAGTATGAAATTCTTTCAATTCAATATTATTTAAGCATTTTATACATAGATACAAATCTACTTAAATATAAATTCCTAACGAGAAACTAGTCTTGCAACTAATTAATTAAATTAGATAATCAAGTTTTTAACACCTCTATGAAATCTCACGAGGAAGAGAAACTTGCCATTTTTTGTAGGTTAGTGTAACTAGTATAAGTAGTTTTAAATCTCTCAATAATAATGTTCAAAAAAATTAAAATTTTTCTACTCTTTTCTCAAATAAACTTAAATATCTTACAAATCAATGGAAAGGAGCTTGGAGATTGTTGGTTGACCGGATGTCAGTTAAATTCATGGGCAGTTAAGGGTTGTGAACAGTACGATAGGATACCACAAGGAGCCAAAGATTGTCAAGATGGTGAAGGAAAAGTTTATAATTGTTGTGAAAAAAATCCAAATTCGAGTTCAAATCCTGTTAAGGAATATACAGGGTGTTGGAAAACTGGGTGTCAGTTGAACGATTGGGCTGTCAAAGGTTGTGAACAATATGATCGAATCCCACAAGGAGCTGTAGATTGCCAGGATGGACAAGGAAAAATTTATAATTGCTGCATTGGGGAAAGTAACTTGAATTTTCTAGAACTCAAAGCATTGAATCAAAATATTTGAGAATTAATTTGAATTTTCAATAAGTGTTTCAAGTTTCCGGCACTAAATTGTCGAAGCACCAAAATATTTGAAAAAATTTAAGCAAAATTATTCCAAATTTTTAAATTTGGAATATTGAAATAATTGACTTCAAATTTTTTTTAAACTAACAAGCTTAACCTTTATACACGTAGTATAAAGGTCCTGACAGTAATCAGAAAAATCTTGATTTTTTTTTCAAATCTAATCTTTGTAAATTGAGATTATTTTTCTGTAAAAATTTTTTTTGTAGAAAAACCAGAAATTGACAAAAATACTCCGCTGAATTTCACCATAAATTTTGAAGAATTTGAATCAGCTTTGCATATCAACAATTATTATCAATTAAATTCGACCATGATGTTGGAGAAATATGAGAATTTTATCGAAGCTGTAAATTCTACCAAGGCTATCAAATCGAAAATTGAATGCGCTATGGCTCTAGCCCAATTTTTTCATGAATCACTTGGACTTTCCGGTATTTATCTATCAAAAGTTTCAAAATATTGAAATATTTTACCAAAATTTTAAAACTTTTAAACCAAAGCTCTTGAAGAATTGGCCTGTTTAAAATCGCACTGTTCTGACGAGTACAGAACCGCAAACTGTGATGCCCCAGGAGTGTTCTACTTTGGTCGAGGATATATTCAACTAACTTGGTAATTCCTGGTAATTCAAAAATCATATATAAGTAATCAATTTTGACTTTTAGGTGTTATAATTATCGAGAAGCATCAAAAGATCTATTTGGTGATGTAAGACTAGTTCAAAATCCAGATTTGGTTTCAAAAAATGAATCAATCGCTTGGAAAACAGCTCTTTGGTTTCTTGGAAAAAGAAAGTTCATGCAAGTTTAAAAAATTCCATGAAATTTGGAGTCACAACTAAAGCAATAAATGGACAACTTGAATGTTTGAGTAAAAATGGTCATTCAATTGCTAGAAAGAGATTTGAAATTTATAAAAATATCCTGGAAGCATTTGGAATTGAAGCAGATGTGGCTGATGAGAAAGGCTGTTATAATTAAAATTATTATTAAATACCTCATATCAATTTTACAAATCTGTTATTTCAAAAGTCAAAACCTTTTTTTTAAACACGTTTCTGTCAAACCAAAACCATACATAAATTGAAATACATATTATTCAATAATTAGGTTTCAAAATTTTAAATTTCGGTTCAATTTCTAGATCAAAATTTAAAATTTTACAAGATTTAAGGTGAAATTTCAGGCTTTCTTAGTCGTAAATGTAAAAATGAACAAATATATTTTAATAAATCTACCTTAACTATATGCTTGTATTTATTACAAGTAATTTCCATTGTTTTTATTGTTGTTCTTGTAATTATAGGTATAAAAATTTGGAATTTTAAAATAACGAAAAAACTTTCTAAAATTATTTTTTTTTATTTTATGAACATGATATACAGTTAGGTAATAAAGTGGACAAACAAAAAATGTCTACATCTTTTTTGAAATTATTTACATTTGCTATCTATTTCATATCTATCTCACAAGGAAGAAAGGTAAAATATGAAAATTTTTATCAAAATTTTAAAATTTCTAAAAATTCAAAAAGTTAGAAACAAATGATGCTGCATTAGCAAGGGGGAGATTATTTTTTAGGGTATTTTTACAGAGATTCCTTTTTTGCTAAATCTACTAACTTATAACTATGTTGTAATCTTAATCTTAAGTTGTATCATTGTGCCTTTTGTCAATTTTTTTTTAATTTTCAAGAAACCATCTGAAGTTCTATTAAAATGGGTGAATAATCCAATGACACAAACAATTTTGGACGAGCCGGAATTTATCAATAATATACTCTTGTCTCATAATTTCTATCGTGCTAATCATCGAGCTACACCGTTGAGATTGAGCAATCGGGTAATGTAATTACATTTTTTCAAAATTATAACTTTGATAATTATTGCAAATCTAGTTATCACAATTGGCACTTGCAAATGCGATGAGAATGGCCAAAAAAGGACTAAAAGAGCATGAATTAGACGATGAAAAAATGAGTTCGTCTGAGGAGATAACAATCTCTGAAGAAGCCGATGTTGATAAGGATCAAATCAGAAAGAATAAATTTAGTATTTTGAATGCTGTATTTCCATATAAAATTGGTGGAAATGAAGTTGCAAAAATATGGTAGATATATTTTTAATAATCTGATAATTTTTGAAAATTTTGAAATTTTTTTAAGGTACAAAGAAATCGACAAGTATAATTTTGAAGATAACAAACTTTCAAAAGAGACTCAACATTTTACCCAAATGGTGTTTTTTTAAATCCAATGACAAATGTAGCAATTATGAAATTTTTCCAAATTTAGGTATGGAAATTCACTTTTGTTTGTGGATTTGGTATGGCATATGGAAATAACAAAACTTATGTTTCTGCCTTGTATTCCCCGCCTGGAAACAAGAATGAGAAGCAAAATAAAAACAATCCTAAAAATAACGTGTCACCTCCGACCAAAAATAAGAATGTGTCGCCAAAATTGCCCATTTTGAATAAATTAAAATTAAATCTTAAACCAAAGACTAAGCAGCCTCAACAACCAGATGATGAAGAACCATCAGAGTCAGCTAATGATGCTGCTGAAGAAATGTAATTTGAAAAAATAAAATTTTAAGATATAGGTAGTCATTAAATTATAAAAATATTATTATTATTAATGTAATTTATTTTACGATATACGTAACATAAACATTTACAATATTCGTAAACAAACAGGTCAAATTGACAATTTCTTAACTCAAAAACAGACTAACCAAATTTCAAAAACATTTACAAACTATCCTATAGCTACCCCTATGATATGTGTATTATAAAAGTAAGTACCTATTTAAGTGTTTATCTAATTTACTATAAATTGTTGGATTTTTTCTAAAATTAATGCTAAAATACAACATGCAATTCCAATTACCCATATGGCAAAAGATGCTAAGATATTTGAGAAAAGTTTTTGAGGTTGAAATTCTTCACTTTGAAATTCAACAACAACAACTTTTGCAGATTCATTAAATTTTTTCAAAATTTTGACATCTTTCGAAATTTCCCCAAGATCTTGCCATCTCTGAACAATTCCAAATTGGTAGGAGAATTGAAATAGGTTATGAACATACTCCTCTGTAAATCCTATGATTGTAAATCCTTCATTATCAACAAACCATGGTATAATTCCCATTGAAAATGTCAAATTCTTCAGTTTGTGATTGAAAGATCTGTATAGTGAGCCAATTTCATCAGAATTCCCTTCAAGTACTGAATTATCACATTTAAGAAATTGATCCAAATTTTTATTTAATCGTGATGCTGGAACGTAGAATTTTAAAAGGTTCTTCATTTGTCTTGAAAGCATTGATATATCATACGTTTTTTCTATACAAACTTCATAAGAACCTAGGTCCAGGTCTATAAATTGTCGATAAATATTATCATTATTTGTCTCGCTGCTCGAATTATCGTCCTTATTTTTAATAAGACTCTGATCACAAACTTCTGTTTTATATTCTTTTTCGATAGAATAAGAGGATATAAGAATAGCTCCAGAATGTTCAAGTAGGTATTGGAAATTTCCAAGGACGTCAACTAAATATACCCAAATTTTAATAAATTAAATATCAGATTCAATGGATTTTTAAAAATTAAGAATATTAGAGGTATTGGTTGAATAGATTGAGTATGCGAGTTGTAACAAGAAACTTTTTAGAAATTCTGACATGGCTCTACCATGGTTGCTATTTTGACCTGAAAGGAATATTCAAGTCACAATGAGCTTTCTGTCAATTTAAATGAGGCTTAACATGGCAAGGACTGAAAATGCACTCTGTTGAGAAATTTAAGCAATCTCAAGACATATTATATAAATATTTCAGCTCAAATTAGACAAAAAAATTTCCAAATTTCAAAAAAAATTCCTAGCTTGCTCTAATTGTAAAATCTTAATTTATTAGGTTAATAGACGATTAGACTGTAGCGTAGTTTTATTAATATTTTATATTTTCAAAAAAAATTTACCTGGATTTTCCATAAATGTTAATATTTTGAAAGAATTTTCGGTGACCTCGGTGACCGTCATTGGAAACGTGAATTTGACAGGAGCAATAAGACCCATCGTGAGGAAACTTTTATACCCGTTTGTAAGCACAATCCCTATGCCAAGTAACCAAACGCTAAATGGCACAACAAGTATTTTTTTGACCGAAATGAAATAATCAATTATGTCCATACTTTGGTCTAAAAATGTAGATAATATTGATAGCAATATTTTAGAATCATTTGTAGCAGGATTAGTATAATAAAGAAGTATCCATAAGGCACCAATGGCTATCAATATGGAAATCCATGTACCATTATCATTAGGTAAGAGAAAATTTTGAAACAATGTTATCGATCCAGAAATTGGCGAACAAGTTAGGAAATTATTGGATTTTGTGTTAATTGGGATGGTTTCGAAAAACAATCTATTTTCTGTATTCACACTAAAATGCCTTTTGACATAATGACCTAGTTCAACACGGGACCAAATTGATTCACAGACAACTGACCGATTAAATATAAACTCTCCATGCCTAGCCACAGTTATATAAATTATTTCCAAAAGTGAAAAATTTTGCAAATTTTTATAATTCAATTTCAAAGAGACAGGATCCTTAATGGAATTTTGAAGTTTACGATTATCATAATTATGGACAATAGTATTCAAGTCAACTATTTTTTCTTTGACCAACTTTGCATAATTTATAAAATGTCTACAATTTTGAATATGGGTGCATTCAAAAGATTCGGTAAATAATTGTCCTGCCTCACAATAGAGCCTTGGTTTAATAGTAATACCGGCGTTATATATTGAATTTCTGAAACAAGTTAAAAATACATTTTTTGGAAAAGGCATCAGTTTTAATTTAGATTTAGATTTATAGATATTTGGAGTGATTGTACAGTCTTGCCAAAAAATGTAAAATTCTATTTTATAATATATATTATAATTGGGGTAGAAATGATTTTTGAGATTTTCAATTTGATTATTTGATGGAGATTCTGATGCAATCCACCATATGGCAGAACATTTATTCGAATATCTAGAATATTCCTTTGAAAGTAGACCAAAATTGTTTGATTTGTAATTTTTTGGCGTTATCTGAAAAAGTATGAAATTTTGCGAAATATGCCAAAAATTCAAGCTTGAATGAGTTTCAAATTCCAGAAATATTTTAATCTGACAATTTTGAAAATTTTTCGACCATTGGAAAAATTCTATAATACTCGTACTTGTATCGATAATATGACCCATTGATATTATTATAGTTAAAATATTTATTTGCCAAATTAAACTAACAAGGTTGAAATTGAACCTACTCATATTTCTTTGTAAATTATCACTAGCTAGCTGTTCATACAGCTCAATAAGTATGAAAATGTAAAAAAAACATAAAATTTTAATATTTTAATAGTGTATTTTAAAGAAAATTTAAGTGTAATAACTCGTACTTAAATTCTCCAGACTCTTTTAAATTCTAATAAATAACTAATAGTGTTTACCTAACTGATGTTATTTGCTCTTTTTATTGTAAAATTGATAGCTTTTTATATTTTCAGCATTTAAACAAAATTAATATATTATATGTCATTATTAGATAGATTATGATGCACAACTGCATTATTTTACATAATTAATATGTGAAGCATTTTGATATATATATATACTACATAAATAATTTTCAAAATACATATTAAAAAATAAATTTTGAGAACATTTAACACATGGCAATGAAATATCGCAGTTAGTTAATAATGAGGTAATAATTTAAAATATTTAAACTGTACAATACTTAGTTTTAATTATCTATTATTTTATTAACCTATTTATACGTAAAAGTGAAATTGTTAATTGTCAAAAAATAAAATATCTACAAAATCATTTATAACATTTGTACCTGTATACGTACTCGTATATTACTGACGTGTAATAGATTAGTGTAAAAATAATAAATAATACAAATACCAAGTATTACTTACTTAATTGTGTTTAGTTATAGCTAATTTTCCTTGGAATTTAAAAACTGACACGTGTTTTTATACATATGTCTAGTACATTTTTAGTATTTGATAGGCAACAATAGTTCATATTATTTTCAACCATAAAAATGGCAAATCTTGCAAAATTTTTGATTTGTTTGTGTTTCACTGCATCATTTAATTTAATAAATTGTAATAATAGAAATGATGATAAAGATCAGCCTGAAGTTGAAATTGATGCTGAGGAGGATATTAATGATATCTTAAAGAAAGGATTAGAATTTGCTCTAACACTAGCTGATGATGCAAAAGATCGAGATAAAAAGGTATAAAATTCATATTTCAAATACCTATTTATAACCTAAGATATCTAGCTATATACTATAGTACTATTAACCGTAACTCCTAGGATTACTAAATAATATAATTTGAATTTTAGATGGATGTACAAATTGACCAGTTTAAAGAAGGCAAGAAAATATTCTCAAAAAGCATCAAAATTTGCGATAAAATCCATAAGACGCTCGCATCTGATATCAAATTGGCCTATTATGGAAATTCAAAGGATGATTCTGCGAGTTCTTCAGATTTTGACAAATTTCTCAAAGAAAAGGATAAAATTATGAAAACTTTGGAAAATGATGTGAAAGAAATGAATAAAAATCTGGAGAGTGTAAGTTTTTCATGAAGTTGGAATCATTTTTTAATATATTTACCAATAATGGAGTCTCTCTAACACAATATTGAGTCTAAATTTTAGTCTAATCTGTATAACAGAGTCCATTGCAGTACTTTGTATATAGGTACTGGTATATCGAGAGCAGTTTTTTTTATTATTTCTTAAATGATTATAGTTTAAAGTGGTTCAAGTATAAACTATATTTTCAAAGATTTTTATCTACCTACCTGATTTTCAAATAATTCCTTAATAGCTTCAAAATTTTGAGATATTTAATTTTAATTTGATTTTAAAATTAACAAAATCCCGAAAAAATTATTAAATTTTTTTCTGTTTTTTGATTTCGATTTTACTCTTTTGTTAAAATAAGATGATTTGAGACATTTTTTATATTTTTCAAATGGGATTTTTGTAGATTTGCTGAAATTTTATCTCAAAAATCAAAAATTTGAAAATTTACGACCAATATGAAAGGATTTACCTAAGTTAAGGGACTCAAATTTTAGTACCTACATTTAAAAAGCTATTTATAATCTACAAATTCACAAATGCCAAATACCTATAATATAAATGTGCTTTTTTACAGCTGGAAGCCTTTACTAGAGAATTACAACAACTAAGAACCTACGTGGGTGAAGAAATGGAAAAAAATATTGCAGAATTAGATAAACATATTGAAAAAATTCAAAATTTTGATAAATCCGAATCGGCAAGTTCTCGTGAGGGAAAAAAGGAAGCTAAAGAAAGAGCGGAAAAGTTGAAAAAAATTGAAAAAATTAAGAAAGAATGTGCTAAAGATGATCAGAGTATTAAGAATAAGTTTACAAAAGTATCTAACTTTATGTTTAAAATGATCTTTAGAGAATCTTATGGTATCTAAAACTTAAATATGTGAATTTTTTACAGATCGAAGAAGGTTTAGTTAAAATGAATAAAAAAGGGGCAAAATGTCAAAAGAATTTGAAACTTGTTGGTGAAATCCAAGCGCTTATTAAAATGGTAAGATATAAATTCTTAATTAAGTACAAAATTTCTATAATTTTGATATTTTTTCGAGAAATTTAAGTATGAATCTTCAAATCTTCAAATTTTTAAGAAAAAATTCATAAAATTTTGAGAATTTAGAAATTAGTTAGAAATTGCCTTTGTAAAGTTTTTTTTTCAAAAAATAATCAAAAATTTAAAAAGCCATTTAAATTATTCAAAATTTTTAATTTAAAGGTCAAAACTGATGCAGATTACAAAATGATATCATTGTCCATCAGTTCCCTGGTTAAAGAACCAGAGAAAGAAAGCAAAGATAAAAAAGAACCAGGATCAAAAAAGAAGTCAGAAAAGTCTGAGAAAAAGCCCAAAGTTGTCAAAACAGAGCTTTAAATTACATTTAAATTAGCTTATTATAATCATAAACCATACCTAATTTGTTTGTGGAAAATTTTAAATAAAATTGTGTATCATTTTAAGTAAGATTTTGTCAGTATATAATATAGTAGGTATATGAATTTGATTGATCTTAAAAATATTTGGGTATTTCCGCTCTACGATATTTTAAAGATTAAAGTTATCTTATTTGGAGTTAGAAAACAAAACTGTTTTTAAAATACATTATTGTCAATATAATTATTCATTTATTTATAAATAAATCCTATTTTGTTTGAAAAATGTATCTTTCAACAACCCTTGCTTACATTTCGGTCTCAATTTTTACCATCTGTAATTCACAAATGCAATCAAAAATTCAAAAAGGTGTTTTTCGTGATTGTGAACATACGAAATTGACTAAAGATTTGACTCAATTGTCCAAAGATTTCTCAAATATTTCAAGAATTTATTCAATCGGCAAATCTAATTTAGGTTTATTTATAAAATTACATAAAAAATAGATAGAAATAACACAATTTTAATTTTAGATAGAGATTTGTGGGTAATGGTCATATCAGATCATCCTTATGAAAGACCTGTATTTCGACCACAAATCAAATTTGTTGGAAATATAAATGGATTTTCTGGACCTACATGCTATTTACTTGTGAAATTTATCAAGGTTTTGCTATTTTCATATTTCAGTATAATCGTTATTTTAGTGAATTTTTCAATTTTTTTAGCATATTCTAAATGGGTATAGTGGAAATGAAGAAATCAGATCGCTTTTGAGAAATGCTGAAATTCATATCTTACCCAATATGAATCCAGATGGATTTAAGAAATCAATTCCTGGGAAATGTGATCGGCTAGAAGGCAGGTAATCTAAATACTCAATTATTTTTGTAATTTTTGGGAAATTTTTATGATAATTCGAGACTTTCAATGCTTTTTTTATAATCGTAAAATCACGCTTTTTAGTTCAATATTGCTAAAATTCGAGTCATTCAAGGTATAGTGTATCTATATGTACAAAGTAAACATAACTTATTAATATCAAAAAATCTCAAACATTAGCATTTTGAATAAAATTGATAAGTATCAATTCCAGATTTTGAAGAATCTACGAGTATTAAAATTTTTGAATCAAATCAAGTTTTTCAAATGAATTTTCATTATAAATTGACATATCTTGTCGTCACATCATTCATCGTATAGTGTAATTTACTCAAGGATAGTAGAATACTTTCAAAATATTTAGCAAATATTCACAAGAATTGGGAATGAAATGGCTTGTCCTATCAAAATATTTAAAATTTTGTAGATTTTACAGAAATTTTTAATACAATCCTCTTTTTATTAGTACCCTACCAACCTACAATCTTTTACAAAATTCTATCTTGTATTTTTTATAATCTGTATTTCGTTTAGAATAAGTAAGTATACATGCCTAACATACCTACCTTAGGTACGGTATACATAGGTATACATAAGTAAATATTAGGGATTCAAAGTTTATTTTGTTTTTATGAATTTTAGAATGAATGCTAAAGGCATCGAGTTGAATCGAAACTTTCCAGACCCATTTAGTTCTCGTGAGGATTTCTCAGATCTCCAACCGGAAACGAATGCGATAATTCAATGGATCTCGGACAATAACTTTCTCTTATCAGTATCATACATAAGGTCTGTTATTTATTTCTTATTTGTTTACAAAATACAAAATTTTTAACCAGAGTTCAATATTTTGTATAATACAGTGGAGCTATGGTCGTAACTTATCCATTTGACTCATACCCTTTTGATATGACACCCTGTAAGATATGCCTTTACTTAAAGTACCCTACACTAAAGTATGAGTACCCTATAATAAGGATTAAAAACTCTATTTATTTATACATAGTAACAAATGAGCCAAGTTTAACTCCTGATGATGACATTTTCAAGCATTTAGCCTCACTTTATGTACATTCTGCGATTGGAAATCCGGAAGAATGGATATGCCCGAGACTTAAGAGGATTTTTCCAGGTGGGATTATCAATGGAGCTGAATGGAGTCTAGTTTCAGGTAATTATCGTCAGTTTAATAGAATTTAAACTCAAACTCAAACTCATGTTAATTTTATCGATATGATAAAGCTCTTCTAACCTGTTAAAAACCTTATCAATCAATGATTTTGAAATTTTTTAAAATATATTTTAGGCACTATGCAAGATTACAATTACCATCAGGGCACATATGAAATAATGGTTGGAGTCTCATGCTGTAGAAATGATAATAATTTGACCAGATTGGAAAATATTTGGGATATGCAAAGACCTGTAAAAATCCATAAAATTTTTAAAATTTGTATCCAATGTCTAGTGTCTATTTTTTAGGCTATGATTCGAATGATTCAAGAACTAGACTATTCTCTACGAGGTCAAATCCTCGAAGAAGATACAGGTCATCCAGTCCTTGATGCAAAATTGACCTTAAAACAAGAAAACCATGAACCTGGTGAAATGCCAAGAATAAGACAGTTAATCATAAATAAACGTGGAGAATTCTGGACATTTGCACCACAAGGTAGTTATCTACTCGAGGTTGAAATGAATGGATTTGAAGAGCAAAAATTTCAAATCAATATTGATTTGATTGAACCATTACCTCCATTTTTGATTAAATTAGTTGAAATTCAGAAAAATGAAGTCAGTTATGAAAATAATGAGGTTGATCAATTTGGGCAAGATGTGCAAAATGATGAAAAAGATGTAAATTTCGAATCTACGGATATTAATGATGATCAGGAATTTGAAGGTAGAAATGAAACTGAGACTGATTCAGAGATATCTAAATCATCGAGGATTTTGTTGGATCTTTTTGTACAAATTTTGATTGTCTTTTTTGTTTTAACCTGAAATAGATACAAAAATAATTAGGTACATTTTTGATACTATCATAAAAATAAAGTATCTGATAATAATATATTATGTATAGTTATCTATATAGTACATATAGTAATATCAGTAGTATTTATTGACTATTTTTTTATATTTTGATACGATTTTGTAAACTTATTAAAGATTAAATGATGCATTTATAACTGAAAATTCTAAAAAATTTCAATATAAAAGCAAATAAAGTTGAAGTCTACAAATTTTTTGATGATAAAAGTACCTTCAAAAACTCTTGTAAATTAAAAGTGCCTTGTTTAGCTACCGACTATAAATTATAAATAATTTAAATTCCTAAATTTTCAAGTACCCTACTGGTACATGAATCCATGGCCTACCCTACTGGTACAATTTGACCTTAAAATAATTTTAAAGTTTTATATTTCAAATCTCATAGCTATTTGTACTAGACAGAATAAAAGACTAAAAATTAGAATTTGTTTAGAAAAAATGATAAAATTAAAATTCCAAGTAATTTTGAATATTTTCTTACAACTATGCCCAGTAATTTTGTGCAATCCATTATTGCTATTTGTTTGTAGTTTAAATAAAAATATTCTACTATGGTATGTTGAGACTTATCCACACGATAAAATTGACTTTTGTTTAAAAAATGATTTCAATGGAAAGATTTCAATAAGCTCAATTTCAAATTTTGACAACTTGACCTTTGAACTTTTAGAATTCAGAGAAGAAATTCATTACTATATTTCGGAAAAAGATTCGGATATTTCCTACTTTTTTCAAAAAGTATCTAAATATTCGTATCTAAATAATTAACTAACTTTTTTGGATTTTAGATCGCAAATTACACAAATATAAATGGTCCAAAAAATGAAATTTTTATACTGGATGTGTCATTTAAGGATCGTTTGACTCGAGAAAAATTGCATGAAACTCAAATGTTCATACTAAATGAATTAAGCGATTCACAATTTCCATTACAATTTGATATAAAATTATATATAAAAATTAATAATATAATTTTTCAAGCATATGGTAAAACAGGATATGATGAGAAATTGAATCGGCTTTATAATAGAAGGGCTATTTCTAATGCAATTTCAAAAAATATACAACTTTTGGATTATTATTTCTATGAAATTATTATTCAAAGGGATAATTTTGATGGTATACCTCTCTTAATTGTGGCCCCAGTAAGTTTACCTTTTCATAAAATGAACCTTAATTAATTCTAAATTATTTTGTTTATTTTAAGTATGATGAATTAAAATTCTCAATGGTTAAAATAGAAAAAATTGATGAGAAATGGATTCTTACTGATGGTCTGGTATTTTACATGATGAGGGATTTGCAAAAAATGCTTAATTTCGAGTAATTTTGGCATAATTTTGGCACTTTTTGACAAAATTTTAAAAATTTTAGTTCATAATTTGGTATATTTATATCTAGAATACACATTTTCGTTGATAGTTCAATCATTCATAAGAATAAAACAGGTTGGACGAAAAGTGGAACGGAATTATATTTAAGAGACCGAGATGTTGAGATTGCTGTTTCTCAGAATATGATTTACAGACAGGAATTGGCTACTGAATTTACACTTTTACATCCAACTGTTACAAGAAAGTAAATTTTCAAGTCCTACCGTTATATAGCTTATTTTAACACGAATAATGACTGTATCATGGGGTCGCGGTCAAAATCCTACCTCCAAAATCCCATCTAGCCGAAATCCTACCTAAACTAAAATACCATCTAAAAATCCCATCTTTTTTGATCATTCTAAAATATTCAAATTGCTGATACTATCTTTTAGAATTAGAAACACTTTTTAGAATTAGAAATTATTAAGGATTTAAAATTATGCTTTTTTTTAGAGTTTATGCCTTTTTTCATCAGCCGGACTCCCTAAGATTGAAATCAATTTACACAGATCCTTTTCAAACTTCAGTTTGGCTCATGATTTTCCTATCTTTGGTCATCTTTATAATTTCTATCTTGATTCATCAAATTATACACAAGAAAATTTATAAATTTTCAAGAATTCTTGAAAAAATTGGCGAAATATTTGTACTTGTAATTGGAACCTTTTCCTATCAAGGTTTGAAACCTGTTACCTACTTAACCAATAATTTTGTAAACATTATGTTTGAATGATTTTTGCTCATTATTTAGGGGCTCAAATCAAGACAAGAAATTGGTCAATACAATTCATATTTACAGTCAGTTTACTTATGGGAACATTTTGCTATTTCATTTATGCTGGAGTCTTTATTTTCAAACTTTCTAATGATATAAAATTGGTCAATAAGTTTCAAGACTTACTTAAAAATGGATTTGATTTGTCGGTTATCAAATCTAGTGTCTCAATGGGTGAATATTTAACGGTAATTTATGATTATAAGTAGGTACCTATTTTGAAGTATGTATTTTTAAGGGTCTGATACAAAATATGTCATTAAAACAAGAGGTAATTGCAATAGAATCGGATCAAATCATAAATCATACAAAAAAAGATCGAAATGCGATCCTATACTATCCTGAAGAATACCTCAAAATTGCTTTTGAACAAAATTACACAAAAGCTAATATTTGTGAGTCAGTTTCTTCGATACCTGTCGATATCAATTCTTGGAAATTGGGCTTTATTACCCCTATATGGAGTCAATATAAAGAACCATTTAATCAAAAGTACCTTCCTAACTTTATTTTAGAATTTTTTTAATACCTTCACCATGTAATTGGAATTTAATTTTATAGAATTTTGATTTTGATCGAAAGAGGATTTCAATTTAGATACACCAAAGTATACTACAGAGAAGTTCAACCGAATTGTGACGAAAATTTCGGCCCAAATTTACAAGAAATTCAAGTCGAAGATGTTTTGACACCATTTTTGTTTTTTATTTCTTGTTTTCTTAGCACTTTTATAATCTTACTAGTTGAGCACGTATTTAAGTGCAAAACAAAGCTCAAAAATAGTAATTTTATTTTAAAGTAGCAAATACCGATAATTATATAAAGTAATTTCAACTGGATATGTCATATAGAAAGTAGTAAGTAGGTACTTGAAAATTTTACAAAAATTCAATTGGAAAATAAACAAAACTAAAAGCTTTAAAAATTCTAGATTTAAATTAAATTCAATACTCACGATCAGAAGCTAATCGAGATATAAGATTATAGTTTAAGTATCTAATCGTACTTGCTACAGGTATTTAAAATAAGTACCCTACATACTGATATAAGTATTCCTAAGTACCTATACTGACCGTAAGGTATTTTTCTATACTTGGACAAGATATTAAAAATTCTATGTTTTTCTCGATTGAAAGGAATTGTAATATGAATCTGTTCTTTTTATATTTTACGATACAACAATTATTATTTCAGATCCCAAAAACATTTGGGCATCAAGATCAAGATACTTTACTGCATATGATTTGTAATTCGAATAAAAATATTTTGTTTTGGTCTAATGACACTATAGAACTCGATAAAATTGGCCAAAATTGTTTAAAAAATGGAAAGATTTCAATAAATTCAGTGGAAAATTTTGAAAACTTGGATTATGATTTTACATTAGGACTTTCGGAATTCAGAGAAGAAATTCATTGGTGTTTTTCAAAGGATTTGGATTCTGATATTCCTTATTTTATCGAAATGGTTAGATTACACAAAATAGATAATTTGGAGAAATTTTAAAATAGGTAGGGGGAAAGGGTCCATAGTGTGCGCACAAACAGATTTACTAATTTTAATTATCTGATAAAGTAATGACTTTTTTAAAGGAATTTTTTTGATGGTCAAAAGGAAATTAAGTATTTTGACAATAAATAAGTATATTTGTCAAAAATTTTCTCTAATTACGTTTAAATATTTAACTAATTTTTTATCCCT
>JAQIXA010000231.1:0-53519 GCA_034699045.1 Nanhermannia cf. coronata Gr-Ori-00579 | reverse complement strand
AATGTCACTGTAAATCAAACAAGAATGAATTTTCTTATGCAGCAAAGACAATAAAGATAATAATAATAATAATAATAATAACTCATAGGGGTTAATAAGACCCATTATTTACCTTTCAACTTTCATCTTGGTACATACAATACCTTTAGCTGATAGATTTAATTTCGAAAAATGATTGGTCAAATTTTGTAAAATGATAATGGGTATAGATTATAGGAATTGATTTGATTGAAAAATCATTTCTTCAAAGTTTCAAAAGTCTCAAAAGTCTCAAAGTTTCGACTCATTGTCTCATTTATTATTATTACTTTTTCAAAGTCAAAGGTTAGCTTAGAAATCCTACTCAAATCCTATAGGTATACTAGTACTTTTAACAAAATCAATCAAAAAAATCAGAAGCTAGCGGCTTTTACTGTATTCAGAAAACAAATATAATTATAATATCCATCTTTTAAAGGTACTTTTGCTAATGTTTTGTGATTATAAAAATCTCTATAATTACTTGCATATACACTTTGTATATGCAGGATATTTCAATCGGATACTATAATTACAATGCAGTTGCCATTGACCAAGAAGAGACGATTAAGTAGACAGGAACTTTTACTTTTCTGTCAAAAGTTTAAATCAATTTTTTGAAACCTATCTTTAGGTATAATATATTATAGTGGGTGAAATCTTCAGCTCAAGATTAGGGAAATCACAGCAGGATATTTGGCAAAAAAAATTTACAAGATGTGCAACACATTGGCCCATATTTTATTTTACAAGTAGGGTACCTAAAGTATTGTATATTACAATGCAAGCTCTTTCAGAAAAATTTTTGCAGTAAATAAATAGTAAATACTATGTACATTTTATGACCATTACCTGATCACCCAAATATATGTTATTTACCTTTGTAAAACAATAAAGACTCAAAAAAGCCGACGTTCGTACATTTAGGTATATAGCTCTAAGGAAAGGCAAGGTTGAGATAATTGCAAAAACAAGAATATTACTAGTAATCTAGTAAGTACATAGGTATAGTGATTAAATTTCAGAAACCGCTACTTAAATAATTAGATAGATACATGGTAGTAAAAACAACAACAAAGTTTCTTCGAGTGAGTCTGGTACTACTGACAGTACTGCCAGTAAATCGAGAATTTTTAGATATTTTATCAGATATATTTTAATAATCACGATTCTGAACTTTTGCTCAAACTCTCAAAATATAGACTCAAAATCGCATCAAAACAAATCAAAATTAGCCATATGTTTTTGAATTATTCATGCACACTGTAGGTAGTACAATAAATCAACAAATTATTTCATAAAAAGTGTACCAATTTTGTACTTGTACTCTAACTTTAGCCTAATCTAATTAGATTAGGCATTAGAAAAATGGACAAAATGGTTTGACAAAAGGGTCTCATTCAATTTTGTATTTCGTATGTTTATGGTTTATGTGACAATTGTACCGGTAGTAGTACAGTATAAATTGGCTCTAGTATTACAATTTACAATTTACAATTACAAGTACAACAATGGTTTAGTAGAACCCTTCACAAGTACCAGTACTAGTATGAGTACAATTGTACAAGTATTGTACAAGTATTGTACAAGCATACTACTGATCTGATAGTACAAGAGTCGAGTTGAACCCGATGAGACATTGTTTTCAAATCTTTTGACTTTTGACTGTCCTTTTGAAGCCGAACACACAACCCAAAAACCCAAAAATTCAAAAAAAGCAATTGAATGTATCTTTTCCTATTAAAATCCAAAATAAAATAAAGGTTCAGTTCTCAAATCTAATTCAATGGACCATTGAGGAAAAACTAATATCCCGATAGAATGTCTCTCTCTCTCTGTGGGACTCCCTGACCTGCCAGAAAGGAATTATTGTTATTTTTATAATAAAATAAAGGCTCTTATTCTTTATCTTTTTCTATCTCATAGATATATGGTCCACCACGATCATGGTGGTGTCTCTTATACAGGGTCTTAAGCCATAAATACAAAATAGAATACACAAATTAGAGAATTTTTCTAAATCTGTCTGTTTGAATCTAATAATTGTTATCAAATATGATAACAACATCTCTCATCAATGACTCATCTATTATGATTTAGAAGCAAAATTTTGGACCAATTTCTGCTATTTGGCTTTTTTAGGTCTATTAAAAATATTAAATTTACAAAATATTAAATGATTTTAACTGATCTATAGGTAGTTATTTAACACCCTGTATATAATCGAAGGAGATTGGATGATGTACGATGAGATTGTGAGATATTTGGACCCTACGAGTACTCGACCTGAAATCTTCAAAAATTCCAACCTTCGATACTGAAAGATTACTTAACTTATAACTTGCCTTTAAAAGTACAGTAAAATATTAAGTACTCTGCCTACCAGTACCTAGTACATACATAAGGTTTTAAAACTTGACTTTTTAACTGGAATATAATCTCTTTGTACCTTTATTTGTATAGTAAGTTAGAGTATCATAGAATCTATCTTGTACTTGTACAAGTGATAAGTTCAGTTGGTTCTCAATTCATCTTTGTTTTTTAAAAGCTAGAGACTTGAGAGACTTGAAAATCTCTATTCTATGTTATGGATAAGTATATGAGAGACTTTTGAGTTTTGTCGGCTTTAAAAATGTAAGTTTGAAAGGGTATGATTCTTTATAAGGTACATAATATTATGTGGAACTAACTATAAGATATTTATCCTTTATATCGAGTACTTCTAGTAGGTAGGTCTGAGAAAAACTTGACAGATTTTATAAGAAGATTAGAGCTTGGAGACTTTGAAAATTTTTCTATTTCTTGTCAATGTCTTTCCTGGATCTCCCCTTCCAGAATTTTTTTTCAAAAACGACCCCTCCTACCTCACTCTACCAGAATACCTTACCTATATATTAGTATACCTATCTAGTATTAAGAATACTTTATTTATAAATAGTAAAATTGTATTATAGTATAGGGTATCCTTATAGAGATTTTTTCCTCAAGAACTGTGGGAGATTAGTTGGGTTCCATGTAGATGTTTTCCCCCTTACCAAGACCAAGTGTACGAGTAGTACTAATTTCTTTTTCTTCATCACATCACGTCTACCGAATGAACGAAAACAAATGGACGAAATCTCGTCTAATTCTATTCATGAATTAACTCTCCTTAGAATTAGCCCTACCAAGTAGTCTCTAGTACATAAAATAATGGTAGTCCATAAAGAACTTGAAGAATTCTGCTGGAAACAGGCAACAAAGCAGTACTATTTAGATAAGTTTAAGTAATGTAATACCTTACATACTAAAATAGGGGCAGTTTTTTTGTCTCAAAAAGTAAAGAAACTGTGCAAAAGAAAGATACAAAATCGAGTAATTAATTGATCTAAAATCTTAAAAATTGGAGTTTGACCTTTCCAGTTCTTTGCTATGGATCATCTACATATGAAAATTTCAAACCTCTAGGTCAAAAAGGTCAACTTAAAGTGCTTCTATATCCTATAAAATCCTATTAAATAGGTTTAAAGATAGGTTTATAAGGGTTTGTAGGGTCGCGGAAAAAATCCCTACTTCCAAAATCCTAACAGGCCAAAATCCCACCTAAACCAAAATCACAACTTCAAAATCCCAACTCGATTAAATTTCAATCTAAATGTATGAATATGAATACTCGTACTCGTATACATACAAATATATTGATATTTAATCGAGTTGGAATTTTGGTTTAGGTGGGATTTTTGTCGATGGGATTTTGGTTAGTTAGGATTTTGGTCGAGTTGGGATTTTGGAAGTAGGGATTATTTCCTAGAGCCGGGTTTGTGGATAGAATTTCTTTCCTATCTGACCAATGCATCCTATTACTTGTGAGGAAATTCCAAAAATGGGGAAAAAGTATATGCACTACTAGTAGCTATTGCGGTTAAAACTAATCACAAAATGTCAAACTTTTCTCCACCCATCATTCTAATGAGAGAAATACATTGAGAAACTGCTGGCCATAAAAACAAATGAAGTCTAAGACAAGCACTATGTAATTTGTAATATCTTACTTACTTTGTTGTACTTTTTCCCGTTCTTTTCCTTTATTTATTTATTTTATGTATTTGCTAATGATCTAACATGGAAAAGATTAGCCAAATGCAGTTTAAAATTTAAAAACTGCCGTTTTTAAGCCTATTACTACTAATGGGAAATCTACCTTGTCTGAGAAATTTTGCCGACAAATCTCATGTGAAATATTCAAATATTCCAAAATTTAGCAAATTGAACATTTTCACTTAAAATTGAAATGTACATGTCAGATGACCTGCTATTAGACCCCTTAAGGGTTGAATTTTGAATAATTTATCGTGATTTTGAATGACATGGATTTATTGTCATTTTAACATCTAAATAAGGTTCGGAAACAATTAATAATAATAGTACTAGATAGGAGAATCTTCTCTTGATAATCTGAGAAATTATTCATGAATTTAGCAAATAAAAAAGTCTATTCATAATCATAAAATATAAAGTCATGAATAAATCAAAAAGTTAAAAATGAAATTAATGAATAATGGCCATTTATTACAACTAAAATTATCTTGTCTTGTACGAGTACTAGAATGTACTGAGCTGATGATTCTAAATGATATTTTGGACTAGGACCAAGAAAAATAGTTATTAATAAAAATATTAATTTTTTAATGTTCAACCATGTCTTTACACATGTTTTAATGTCATATGTCATAAGTATATTTATGGGTTTATTAAGAGATATTTTATGACTTTTTATGAGTGTGATTTCTAAAAAAAAAGTTCATAAAATGGGATTGTAAAAGCTTAAAAATACTTCCAATCGGAAGTTCTCAGATTTATTCAAAATTCATTTTAAGAGACTCAATTTTTAAAATTATGACAGTTTTCTGAGCTTTTCTAATTTTCTAAAATTCTCGAACAGTCCTGTCTAAGATACCATAATCCTTTTCTAAAAAATTTTGAAAATTTGAGACTCCTATCTAGTTTAATTTATGACTTCTATCTATAGTTGAAATGCAAAATTCTTGAAATTCTGATCAAAATCCAATTATATCTGGGCTCATCAGATCATCTTAGAAGCATTTTTTATGAGAAATTAGGCCTTTTAAAACTAAACTAAAGCCTTAAATTTTGAAAATAGTCTAAAAAAGACATTTTTATTGGGTACTGTACTAGGGATTTCTTATGTTAAATAGCTTTTTTTTACGAATTATCTGTCAACGCTGGTCGTTCAAGACTTGCAAATATCTTACTTAAGTTGTAAAACTCTCAAATTTTGGGATTTTAAGTAGTCTTAAAAAGGAGATTTAGAGGTGTATAAAAACTTGGAAAAATCAGGTAAAGAGAACTTGGTCAAAATGTGCACTTTAGCTAATAAAACAAAAAAAAAACTGCATTTTGAATTTTGAGGAGAAAAAATTTAGGTCGAATGTCAAAAGTTATTCAACTTACTACTTGATTTAAAACTACTACTACTAGTACTACTAGTCAGTGCTGTAGTACTGTAGTAGTATTTGGACAAATAATTTAAAATTTAAAAGTGCCATTAGCAATTAAGTGTACAAGTTTACAATTTTACAATCTCGAGTGCATTCCTCACATTTAAATCATCTTGACAGGGTTCTCAATTCTCAACAGAATTTTCAAATCATTTCTCAAATGAACACACTTCACATAGTACTATAGGTACTATTACTATTGTAAATGCAAAAAACTGTCCAGTCAAATTAAACCTAAATTGTGTATGTGATGTGAGAATTAATTCAATTTTTTTTGAAAGAAATTTCTCATTCTAACTCTTTACTGTCGTGTTTTTTACCACAAATTATTCAATTATTTGGATACTGAATAGTAGAATATTGTGTTACAGAACAAGTTACTAGTACCCTACTAGTTACAAGACAAGCAAATTCATGTCAAGCCCATATACTGATAGGTATTTAAATAACTAGTATTCAGTAGTTTTGTAAGATTTCGAGATTTTTCAAATTTTGGATTAGATCACAGCTGGTTCTGGTTTACCAAATTTTGCATAATCGAATTAAAATCCATTATTCAAAATATGATTAAAATCACATTTAAATTACAATTCTATACAAGTTTTAAATACATTTGTTAAAAAGGGTGCATTTTCATGTTTTAGCTCTAAAATACCGATCTCTTAACAGTATTAGTTACAGTTATATTATGAAAAAGGAGTCTTTATTGTTTAAGTACTTTTGATCCATTTCAGCCAATTTTAAGCCTCTAGAGGTCTGAAATTTTCCAAAGATAATCCTTTCCTTATATCGCTAAAGTATGAATTTATAACTTAAGTTCAATTTATAACATTTGCAGAGTATACCTAACATAAATGTTATAAAATCTCACAAAAAAATTGAATTTTGTATAGGTATAAAGAAATTTTTGTCAAATTTTGAAATATTTAAAAATATTTCACCTAATTCTTGACCTCTAGATGTGTGAAATTTTCATGAAATTTGACCAAAAGTCCAAATTTAGACCCATAAATGTAAGTATCTAAAGTCTAAAATTTCAAAAAGTCTCGAAACGGTCCATTTTCTCATGTTATATCACATACTTAAGGATTATTTAATATAACCTATGAATGAATGTGGGTAGAATGTCAAAAGTGTAGAAAAAGAAATTAAAAAATATTTCTGAAATTGTAAAAAATTGTAATTCGGAAGGGGTGTTTTGTATTTCCTCTTTTGATCATGGTACTCCATACAAAATATACAAATTGTAATGAAAAAAATTCAATACCTCCCCATATAAAAAACCCATTTAATTTCGATTAGGTTTATCAAATTAGGTATTCAGCAGGTATTATTCAATGGGCAGTACTATGCAGTATAATAATCTCACCTTTGAATCCTATAAATTTTTGAAATCGAAAAAAAAATACTTGAAAAAAAATTGTAAAACGTGCCTTCGAAACACTTTCTTTCTCGGTATGTAAATTGTAAAAAATACTTTAAAAGTAAATGGTTATCAAAATCTAATCTACTGTACTACAGAATAGGTAGGTATAATTTAATACCTTAAGCTACAGCAGTCCTTTCAAGGGCTCATACATATACCTATGTATAGTTATAGGTATTTACAGTAGGTATGTAAATAATATTTTAAAATAAAAAAGTGGGCTGACCCAATGTGTGTAAATTTGCATGAGAAATAAATACTTTCTTGGATTATAAAAAGTAAATTTTTTACAATTTATTATGATTATATTGGGCATATTAGGCTTGTGATTCGACATACTTCATACTACTTGAAAATGGACTTTAAACATTTGAATTTTTTACATATTTTGGCAATTTTTGGGTAAGATAATCCCACAAATACGAGATTTATTGCCCTCAATACTCGTACTTGACTAGGTATGTATTTAATAGGTCATGTAAAATCATAAAGTTCGATTTTTATGCCAATTTGATAAGTTTATATCGTGGATCTTAATAGTAAAATCTAAATGGAAATTGAAAGGGTAAAAATATGGATATGGAACTTGAATTTTTATTTTGTGGGTCCCACGTGTACTTTTTAAGAAATAAAAAGGAAATTATACAACAATCCTATCCATCATCATGAATAAATGGTTAATTAATTTCAATTTATTTAAATGTGAAATATCTCGATACTACTAACTCCTAGATAGTATCTACCTTAGTATTAGTACCTACACAAGATCTAAACACTTAATTGTGATCATGATCTTACATATAAAATAGGTGGAAAAGTTTTAGCTCATATTTTGACTGTCCTCATTCGATTAAGAACCGAGATTATGAGAGTTATAAATCGCTTTGAAAAACTTCAAAAAAAAAACAACTTGATCCTCATTATAAAGTATAAAGCTCTAGGCATAAGGTCTTATGTGAGCTTGGGCCATTAGTTTTTGACCATTTAAATTTTTATTAATGTTTCAGGACAAAATATTTATTTTATCCTAGGCTAGTCACTAGTCAGTACTTATAATGCCTGTGGGGTGCTTATTTTTCAAATGCAAATGGACACATTATTGAATTTTAGATGACCACTAACGACGTGGCTACTTGACCAAAAATCTACATGAGGGGTCAAAGGGTAGTTGGGATTTGAGAAAATACAGATATCTCAAAATTTTGAAGCTTTTTTATACTTTTTATTCTCATACTTATATATCAGTAGGTTACTTATATTTGTGCTTAGTCAGTATAGTACACTGTACAGGGGACTTGAGATTAGTCAAATTTCACACATATGGTATATCTCAAGATTCTGAAAATGTACAGAATAGAAGAATTTCTCTATAAAGGGCACTCTTCAGTCAAATAATTGAGAAATACAATTTTAAAAGTGTCCTTATAAGTAACTATATACAAGTATCTGAGAGCCTTCTATTCAGAAATAGTTTGCGCAAGAATCCTTGAAATACACATATCTACCAATAAGTATCATAATTTTGAAAATTTTTAAAAATTTCATTCGAAAATTGATTTTGTTTAAAGATTCAAAGATATATTTTGAGGACATTTTAAGCTCTAAAATAAATTTCGAGGCAATTAGAAACCCAAATATTCCTTTTTAGAGCCAAAATTGCCAAAAGCTACTAATTTAGTTACTAATTTAATATTTTTGTTAGGTTTACTGATATTTATTATTTAAGGGAATATCTATCTCAAAAAATATGTAATTTTATATGTAGAATAATATGATACTTTATAGAGATATTTAACTGTACTAATAGTGTATGACTTGCTCAGAATCTGGCACTTTAAGTTAAAAATACATCGATGGTGGTCATCCTGTTCATTTCAAATTTCAGGTACTGTACTGTACTGTACTCGTATAGTGGTACTTACTTATGAAAATATGATAAGTGTAGGGCCCTTAAGTTCTAATCTTCAAGTGCCTATCTAGTACCATGTATGCAGTACTTATACGGGTATTTCATCTTAAAGTCTTTTTCAATTTCTCAAATCTTGAATCAAGACTCCTCAAGGGCTTGCTTCGTACTAATCCTTCTGCACGAATATTAGAATATTCAATCTATTACCTTTTTTAACCCTTTAGTTTAAATAAATATAATAAATTTCAGTACAAAAATAGTCAATATACTACTTATACTAGGGTACTGATAGTGAAATGAAAGTTTAAGGCCAAGTTTTACACACAAATTACACTTTTTCTTGTAAAAAAAGGGCGATTATTCTTAGAAAATCAAAAGTTTTATTTTAGAAATTGAGCGGAAATGATTGAAAAAATAAACACATCGGAAGACATTATTGGTTTTTTAAGTTATTGAGAAATGTTCAATTATCTGGGGTTTCCTGAAAAAAATTTACATTTCCTTAACATAAGTCTGTATTATATAGGTAAAGCAAACTTACAACCTACAAGAAATGTCAATTTCAATCCGGATTTACTACCTATTATACCTATAGATATTATTAAAAAGTTGATTGTTTTTAAAAAAAGGGTCTAATCTTATAGCGGTATTCTTATCTCAAATTGAAATGTCGAAATCCTAGATTTCGTAATGTAATCAAATGGATGAAAACTAGGATTTCAAATTGAAATTTAAATCAGAATACCAATATGATTTTAAAAAATGCCTAAAAAATTCTCATAAGGACTGCATTTTGATCTTGGATTAGAGAAATAAAAGAATTATCTTGTTTTTAGAGGTCTTAAATGGCCAGTAGTGCCCTTTTCTCACGGTCTACGACATTTTTGAACAATTTGTAAGACACCTTTGTACAAGAAAAATTAGCGTTTTTTTTTGAAAAAAAATGTGGATTTTTGCAAAGGGTGGGTGCAAAACTTTCTTTTTCAATTGTCAAAAAAATTAAAATGTGTTCAGTTCAGCAGAAGTTTGTGATTTCTGTAATAGATAAGGTAGATAGAAATTTTGGCCTTATTAGGCAGGACACTTGCAAATTTGTAGGCTAAAATTTAACTTGAGGCTTTAGGTTCGATTCTGTCACAAGAAAAATCCTAAATCAAATGCTAACAAGATTACAAGAATGAAGCAGGGCATTCTCATAAATTGTAAAATTTGTAATTGTGTAAATAGTAATAGTAGTAGTAGTAGTACATGTATACGATAACTTGTATCTAAAATCTAAACCTAGTGATCTTGAGATCATGATGATTTTGATCTCAATGACTTAAACTTTATAATGGTTTTTATAATGGTACTTGTACTAGTACTGGTCCTTGTGTTTGACTAACCCAATAAACAAGTAAATTAGGTAATTAATTTACAAGAGTTAAAAGTTAGGGTTAGGAGAAATTAATAGTTTAAGAAGAAAAATGCGAGAAACCGGTTACAATACGGAGTATTCATACAGTTATTCAAAAATGTACTTGAGTGAATCAAATTTTTTAACTTGAGTGAATCAAATTTTTTAACTTGATTTGTACCTTAAGCTTGAGCTTGAGCTTTAGCATTTAGATTTAGATTATATAAAGTATATAAAAGTAGGTTTTATGAATAATATTAGCCATTTATTATTCAACATGATCAAGGACCTCAGTATTAGTTCTGTACCTATCATGTAAATTCTTGAGCATTAAAAACTAACAAGTAATGTTTAACATCGTAACCCACATTTGTGGGTGAAATTGTGCAAAATTAGAATAATCACATAATTCATACTTTAATTAACTTTTTGAGGTACCTATATTGTAATTGTTCAGGGTTTTTATATCACATCTGGGATCTAGCATCTAGGATAATGGCTTAATCTTATCACTTATCTCATTATCATGCAAACTAATATGTCAATATTCAAATAAAAAAAATCTTGACATTCACCTAATCATAGCCTGTAGACTGTCAAATGTCAGAATCTAACAAATAAACATCTCAAAATTTAATACTCAAAAAAACCCTCAAAATGCTTATACCTATTTTTTAACAATCTCATCTCTATCACAAGTAGGTTCAATTGAATTTCTAGCTTTTTATAAGCTCAAATAATAAGGTACCAAATATACCTTATGGTAACAATATCCATCTCAAATTCTCGAAAACTCATAACTTTTCAAATTTAGATTGAAAAATTCAAAAATTTGCTCAAAAATTTGCAGTGTTTATAGCTTTTGATTTCAAAAATTAAAGAATCCGTTTAGCTATAATTAATTGGGAAATTTCAGAATTTGTATTATAAGTTTAGTCACTTGATAATCTCATACCGATTGTATTGTCTGTGAATCTGACCATGAGTCATTTGAAGTCTAACTATTATCTTCGATAATAGTTAGAAAAAGTCCGAAAAGTAGAAAAAATTTTCAAACTCGTAGATTTGCTTGAAGAATGCCATTTAGAATGAATGTGCACCATTATTACCAGGATTTTTCTTATCTCAATCTCGATGCAATTCATTTTGAGTTTTTGAGTCAAATGAATGTCAAGTGTTTTATCTCTATCAGTATTCCCATTGTATTTACTTTCTTCTGCAAGTTCGGCATTTTTCTCCTTTAAAAGTGTTTTTAATGATCAATCTAGCTCTCTGAGGACTGTGCGAGTCAAATTCTTAAAAGTGAAGTACAATTGGACTCGAATGCTGTGAATTCCAAGTAGTCAATATTGCCGATGGTTTACCCAGATAAAGACAGTGTGGTTGTGTATTTGAAAACTCAAAGTAGTCAATCAAAATCAAATTTCGAATGACCAAATTCTTTTAAATTTTTCCATTTTACTCTTACTATTAGGTACTACTAGTAATAGTTAGTAAGTACCTGCCTAACTTATACAATGGGCAATGCCCTTGACCACCAAGATAGATAATGTAACACTAGCCTATTTAAATATTTCCTTTTTGACAACCAAAAGTAATAATTTTGATAGATAAATACCGACTTATGTACTGCCTTACCACTTATTTACATATTTAGAAATAAGTAAGACTCAGCAAATATTACTCATAGTTATCACATCACCATCAAAAAAGCTCTAATTTAATACCCAAAACAATTTGGTTATCGATAGATTGATTAAAGTAAAAATTTTAAAAAGTATCAGTCGTAGTCATATGTCTTTAAATTGGTCGAAAAATTGCAATAAATTTATAAAAGTTGCTATTTTAGTATTTTCGTGTTGTAGAACCAAATAGCAAATTTTGTTACCCAAATATTTTTGAAATTTCATACGAGTATTACAGATAATCGCAGATACTACTATTTGTACCTACTTGATTTTTTCTAGTAATAGTTAATAAGTTCCTAGATTACCTACATTTGTGCCAAAAATTGATATAAATAAGAACAGATAGAAAAGCTGGGCACTATAGCCCTTTAAATTGATTTCGAGAACTCAGGTTCAGAAATTGACTTGAAGCTAAAATGATGACAAGTGGTTATTCATATACAAGTATGAAATATTTATGAAGTATGAGCAAACACCCATTTACTACTACAGATAGATATTATTATGCCGAGAGCCAATTTTTTGTAAACTTTGTAAACTTGGCTTTTGCATCCATTTGTTCAAATTCAAATCTAAAAGACTTACGAGCGAGGATATAAATTCTTTCATTTTGATAAAGATAATATGAATAATAGGACTCGATGACTTTAAAAAATTGAAGTCAAACTATGGCTCAAAGGTATCTCAAATTATTGCACTTTCATCGTAGACCAACTGTGATCTTGAAAGGCCGACATTCGACACATTAGGTACTAGTTACTAGTTACCTAAAAAAAATTTATAAAATAATTCGAATATTGACAATTGTGATTGTCGAAATTCTCATAATTTCAATGTACCATGTCAAATGAGGAATTCATGGTAAAGATCATCATACCATTTAGGTACATACCTATGCCTATGTAATATGTAGGTACTGATAAAGCAAATAAAAACTAAAAAATCTGGATAACCGTGTCTAATTTCTCTTATATTGTACAGCCCCACTTGGCCAAAATTGGGAAAAATCCGTGCCTAACCCTTACTAGAACATGTAAAATGTAAATTTAAAAAAATGTAGATTTTAATTTCCCTTTCTAATCCCATGTGAATGTGTGCCTTGTGGACAAAATTATCAACATGAACTACACTATGTATCAGTATGAACATGGTATGGAAATTTAAATATAAGGCTCATCATTTGTAGTGAGATTGATCGAAGAAAATTCTGATAATCTGCAGACCTTATTAGTTTTGGTAGAATTCATGTTTTCAAGAAAATACCCTTCAAATTTGGTCTTTGGTTGGTCAAAAATAGCTAAGGGGTTGACATTTGGATTATTAGTTGAAATAATGTAAGACATGATATATAATCCTAATAAACTCTAAATACAGATAGTAATACCTTATAGTAGTAAATATGTACATATACTTGTGTATGTAGGTACCAAATAAATATGCAAATATGTATCGTATGCTTATAAATGAAAAGTTAAAAGTGAAGACCGCCCTGGAATAGAATTCCGAGATTCCCAGTTTACAGTTTATCACTTGAAATTTGAAGTAACAAAATACCTACTTACTTAAGTAAAGTATAAATACTTGGACAAATATAGAGTAGGCTTGCCCTTTGAATTGTCAAGTAGGTAGGGTTGTTTGAAAAAATTTCGACTTGAGAATAAATGAGACTTAACTGTGGGCTTGTACTTGGACCAAAGGCATATCTATAAAGTATAAAGGCATGCAATTCAGCTTTAGATATATAAAAACCTACCTGACATGACATTTCAACTCTAAACCTGTATAAAATGCCTACATAGAACCGGAAATGGTCAAAACCTTACCCTTAGAAAAGTGAATAGAAACTATTATTCTTTTAATTTGAGTAATATTTAAGACTCGAAAATCGTTAGTAATTTAAATGGTCGATTTTTGGTTATAATTAAATACAAGTTCAGCACAGATGATTCATGATTCATGATCCAATCTTGTTTTATTTGAAAAAATTGAACATCAAATGAATAGAAATATTTACCTCTTGTAGTATTTAAGTTAAATTAAGGGCTTGATTTCATGTTTTGAGATACTCTGGAGGCTAGTATAGACAGCTTCCAAGTACTAGTACTGTTATGTACCTACTTATGTATATTTATCCTTGAGATATTCGAGAAATTCTCACTTTTTTCCAGCTAAACTTATAAACTACCATGATAATCATGACCAAGTATAGACTGAGAATAATGGGAATTACTACGAGTGCCTTCATGTGTATGAGTGTTATTATTATTCCAGGTTTTTCTCACTTTCATGCCAGCCTCGTTCGTTTGTCGTCGAAAATCGTCTGTGTTTTTATAATGCGTTTATTTCTCTAAAAAATCTCAAGTCTCATAGTTATAGGTAGGGTACTCATAATAGTTACTAGGACTTAATACCTTCGCTAACTATCATCTAAAAAACTATCAAATTGTAGAACAAACATCTGAACAAACGCCTTTGCCTTATATAGTGCTTTTTTTACTCTATTTATGAGCTACCTACCCAGTGCAATTTTTATCATCAAACACATCTGTCTTTAGGGATACAAAAGTTGTTATTTTTAAGAAAATAACAAACCATACCTATTACTTATAGGTACACATAAAACAACCCCTTTACTCAAAAAACTCAAAAAACTCAAAAAAACTCAAAAATCTTCAAAAGACTCAGGATCAGAGTTCTTTTATTGTAGAATTTGTTCAAAGATCCAAAAAATCATTTTATGATCCAGATCGAATGTCCGACTGGGGGTTGTACAACAATAGATTACATTTCACCCCATTCTATAAAAAATGACCAGCCGAAATAAAAGGGTCCTATTGCACAATTCTACCATTTTGTTAGGAAGGAAAGGTTCATTTTCTGCAAAATATTTTCTCGAAATTTGCTTGGAGGTATATACGAGTATTGTAAATGTATCTCGAATTCAAATGGTCCAGTATAGGTTTGACTGGACAAATGCGGTTTTATTTTGGCTTTTAATCTCATTTTTATATCTTAAACCTAATAATAAGATTGATGCAAATGCACTATAATCCCCAGTATTTTCCCCCAGTTTTCGATTTCGATCTTGGATTTAAAAAGTATGACTTTGCTCTAAACCACTACTCGTAGTACTGGTACTTGGTACTTACTTTACTTGGTCTTTTTTTGACTGACAGACAGTTATTCATTTTCATTTCAAACTTTCAATTTCAAACTTTATATTATTAAGTAGGGTAGTTTACAAAGCACTTTTATTTTCCCTCATTTATATATCTAGCTGTTGTTTTTATCTGAATGAGATCTTCTTTGGTGGTAGTTTGAAAAATTTCAAATTTAATTTTAATGGTGCTCAAGGGGAGAGAGAGAATGCTCGTCAAGTTTTTTGAGCCTTTTGTTTTTATTTTGTGCTCTTCTCCATCATGTTATTTTAATTAAAAAAATATGTGAATAATAATAATAATGGACCACAAAAACTTACCTTAATTATCTCTCGTAGATCATTAACATAGATCCTTTCCGTCTCAACGATTTCAATTACTACATGGTCCTTATATGAGAGATTTGGATCAGAGAGTCGTGGGTTTGGAACTGTAGTACTGCCTGGATTCTCGTCAGAATCTGGAAAAATAGTAAAAATATTCAAATCAAACATTTTTTAAAATTATAATTAAATTAGATATATGATTAACCGCCAATTTTAAGCATCATTTTTAATAGATAGGTCAATCTTAATCTTTTTTTCATGATAAAATCATTTAATTTAGCTCTGAAAACCAGATTTTAGCCTTAATACTAATACCTTCTGTAGTTTTGTAGCCAAAGTCAGATATTTTTAAGATGAATTAAGTAAATAAACTTCTTTTTAATGCTATCCATACTATATGTACTTGTACAGGGTGTTTTTTAAGTAACTGGACCTACTTTGAATGCGAATAACTCAAAGACCACAACCCCGATATCCATGATATACATGTCATTTGATAGAGCTTGAAAAAACTTAGACATTACATATTACATGTCATGATCCAGCTATGCTAATTACTGCGCTAGAATTTTCTAGGTCTGTTTTTCTAGGCTACTTGTAATTTTAATAAATTGGAAAAGCCTCAATTTTGAATTTGACAATCATTTTGCAAATGAAATTGACATTTTTTGGACAAATTTTACATGTTAGTTATAATAGAAGTGACTCGGACTCATCCTCAGTAGTTTGTAATAGTAATATTATGTATAATTTTAGGTAGAAACTTTTTTAAGATCAATCTAAAATCTGCTATAATAGGTACAGCAGATATGCAATGGTTTCTTGTTTATTTTTAATTTAATTTAGATATGTATGTATGAGGTATACCAAGTTATGAGTATGGATCATAATTCGATTTTAAAGCAATAGTCATAATCACAATTACAATTACTATCGTTCACCTTGACTTGATTCTCTTTTTTCCAACATCTACGAGTAGATTTTTTTAGGGTTTATTCAGGCATAAAGTAAAGGGCATTAAATTATAATTTAAAGTGATGAAAAGCAGTTAGGAAGCCATAAAAAATATGCAAAGAAAAAAAAAACAAAATAAAACCAAGAAGCCCACAAATAAGGAAGAAATAAATGAAAAACTTATATAACAACCTAGCAGAGTATTAATTCTAATGGAAATTGCTAATAAATATGTAGGCATTAAATACAGTTATTACTTTACATTATTCGACCGATTTTTACGATCAACTATGCAACTTTATTAGACTTTTACAAAATATTATGTACTTGATATACTTATGTAATAGAATTATCGCATTTGTTTCTACCTATGGTACTTCTTGACCATAAAAGTAAACTTCAAAATCTCTCAAGTCTTTCAAATCTTTCAAATTTTTCAAATGACTATAGGTAGGGTATACCTTATACTAGTACTAGATACTAGAGCTATTGATTAAGTTGATCAAAATCTGCTTTTATAAAAATCCATTCAATTTTACGATTACGAGTGTGAAATGACCATATTAATTCTGTTTTTATGAAGACTTTTTTTTGAATGGGACTTGAATATAAACCCTTCAATATAATTCTCAAATCCTTTCATAAAAGATCTCAATTTGACATAAAAGTATTCAAGTTTTCAAGGTGTTTTTTATCCCAACCCTAGTATAGTATACTTGTACAGTAGTAGAAATAATGGTATGATTATGGCATATACTTATACATTGGATTTGGCTTCTCCCCTTTATTTCAAAATGAAATAAAATTTAATCCTTTTCCAATACTTACTTATTATACGATTCAAATGCATGCAATCGAAATCACTTTTCAAATTTGAAAATTCGAACCAACAAACTGTCAAAGACAAACTTCTACTACTACTACTAGTATGAGATATTTTATATACTTTTTAGTGCACTGAAATTTCACAGGATAAGGCTGAATATGTAAGGTAGAACCTTACACAAGTAAAGAAACACGAGTTTTAAAATCCAAAGTTCCTTCCCTATCTTAATATTATTCTAGACTTGAAATTATCAACCGTTTGCAAATAAAATAGTCGAATTTCTTGCAAAGCTAGTGACATTTGAGATACTTTACTTGTTAGTTAGGATTTATAAAGGTTTTTGGGGGTGTAAGTAAAGCTCGAGTAAAAGGCTTCAAATCCACAAAATCCAGCAGCTTTTTAGACATAAAGGTAAGGTACCTACCATACAGAATAGGAGAATTTGCCAGCCGTTGTGTGAGAATTACTTTTAAAATAAATTCTTAAGATAACAAAATACTCTGAGGGAAATAACTTTACATTTTAAAATTTCAAGTTCAAAACTTCTGTTCTTTCTGTTACTACTACTGATATTTGTGCATTTGAATACAGTATTATGTAATACGCAGCCTGTGCATGTACTTGTACTTGAGCGAAAATATTTGAGATCGATATCAAAATAACTTTTATTTTTTTTTACTTCCCTTCCCTCAAATCCCCTAAAACATTTCCAAATTCATCATAATATTACGTAATGTATGTATGTATGTGAACTGAATAAAAGTAAAAAGTATCCTCAACCTCTAAAACTGTAAAAAACAGAGGATTTAATGGACTGCAAAAGTACGGTATAAAATTTCAACAGTAGTAGATTAAATACTATTTTAATAACATGTTTGAAAAGTTTTACTATTTGGTCAATTGTAAACTTTATACTGGCATTCTTAAACTTGAAATATTGTTAGAAAAGTCACAAAAACTTCGAATACTGGTAGTACATTATAGAGATAGTACCTAGTAGTAAAAGGGGAAGTTTATAAAATTCGATTCAATTTACTTATTTAATATCATTCATATGAAATGGATTTGAAAAGCGAGAGATCTGTCTCAAAATTTTGTCTAAAATTCCACTGGGATTTGAAATTTCAAGTATGCTTTTAATTTATCTTTCAATCTACAATCGAAAATCCTATTTAGAAATACAAATACAGAAATATATTGTACTCTGCAGACTGCATGCAATTGCATTAGATACTAATACATTATATCTTTTCGAAGCTTTTAAGTAAGGAATTTGCATTATGATGTCGAATTGAACCTTTGAGATTAGATTTTAAAATAAAATGAGATTTTCGAATGTAAATATTGTACCCTATAAGCCTATACCGATTCTTAAATTATATTTAAATGTGAAAGAGCTGTAGAAAAAGGTCCTTATCACTACTTTAGTACACTATATATACATTTTCCAAATGCAAAAGTAGAAATAGTGATTACTTGATAGGTGCTATCCGTAGTCTAATTTCAGACCTCTAGATTGCTTCGATAGTCTTTAAAGATGCTAGATTTCTTATTTCAAATTGTTGGAATAGGGTACAGCTTTACCTATTTATAAAAATTTTGACAATTCTTTATATTTCAAACCAAAACGGATTGAAATTGAAAATAATAAAGCCTAATAATTGCATTACGATTTATGATTGAAATCTGCTCAAAATTCATCAAATTTTTAAAAACTTGATTTATTTCTCTTCTGAAAACAATGAACAATGCTAAAACTATCTGAAACTATCTGTTTTTTTTTTAAATTTCGAACTTCTTAAACCTCTAGTTCAACTGCTACTACATACTGACGCAAAAATGTTCAAAAATTGAACTAAAATTACATTTATATACTATATTCTTTTGAAAAATTTCGACTTTTTTACACGCCTTTAGACTATAGTGATTTGGTTTTTAAAAATTTAATGATTAGGTATTCGAATCAATTCGTGATAGTGATTAGGTAAGCTTCAAATTTACATAAAAATCAATTTTAGCCAGATATACATATGTAGGGTACTTTATATGCTTAGCTCAATTAAATATTACTGTTCTTATCCTTAGTTAATTAAATTCTTGTTGAGTATTTTACTTTGCACATTGACTAAATAAACTATCTATCTGTGTGAGCTAACAGATTTTATTTAGATACTCCCAAGTTAGTAAATAACAGTGGTAATAAACTGAGAAAAATGTAAATTTTGTAAGGTAGGTACTATCTATTAAGTAATTGAACTTTGGTGAACTCTCCAAATCTCATATATCTGAATCGAAATCTAAATAAATACTTGCACTTGAAGAAAGATGTATTCTCTTGTGGAATTCGAGAATGACGGAAGTTCAACTTGAGAAAAAAAACTCAATTTTTACTATATCTACCCTACTGATAGTAGTACATTATAGTGGTGTAAAAAAGCTTATCTTGATGAGCTTCAAGTGATTTGTTTATAAAATTTCGAGTGCAAGTGTATTTTTAATTTTTTTAAAAATACTGTAGAATAGCGCATTTGAACTTATGGAGAATACGAGGGTTCGAAACCCAACGACATGGGAAATTAAATCAAAATCAAATTCGAGAGATTTGTGAATCTCTGGAGCTTTTTATCGAAAAAATTGTAAAAAAAATGAATTAGGCTCGATTAGCTTTCAGATTCAGATTAGATGTTGTAAAATGTGATTTACCATTAGAAAAGGGGCCTTATGACAATATACACGTTAATATAATCTAACTTTCCTGAAAGCTTCAGCCCTATAAGTCGATTATTTACCTAAAAAATTATCAAAAATACACAAAAGATCAAAGTTTTTGACCAAAATTCATTTTAAATGTATTTCTTATGAGATAGAAGTCTTAAAACTTGAATTTTACATCTGGGACTTGTAATACTTGTAATATTGACTTGTAATAAGCCAATTTATTATAACTAAGAATCTCAAAAAATACAGGATTGAACATTATAAAAACTTGAGTAAAAAAGTGTAATTGCATTCATTTGATTGCAGATGTTCTTATATGGCCCATTTAATCTGAATAACATTTTTCTCAAACCATTTAATACAAGTTCTATAAGATACTACTATACTTTGAAAATAATAGATAATAAATATCCTCAAAGTACAAATTCACTTCTAATTTTTAAATCTAAATCATTTCAAGTAGGTATGATTATGATAGAATATTCAATTACATTTTTTTACACAGAATACTCCCTATACTTGTAAATCTCGTAAATTGGAGATTCAGTAGGTATATCTGTATAATTTTACTTATTATACTTCCTCAAACTTTGAAAAAATTGAGATTTTTAAGCTTCTCGATTGACCTAGAGACCTAGAGGTCTGAAATCAGACCTAGAGGTCTGAAATCTTCAAAAAAGTTCGATTTAAAAACTAAGGTGTAATAATTGTAAATAATTATTTTCAATCCGCTTTGATTTGAAATATGAAGAATTGTCTAAAATATTTTAAATAAGGTATCTATAATTGTTTTCTGTGGTATTTTATCCTAATTTTCACTTTGAAATCCTAGATTTCGTTTATTTCATTACGTTACGAATCTAGGATTTTAAAATTGAAACCACTTTTAGAGTAGAGTGTGTCTCAATCAGGTAATATCAATTAAAAGATTAATTACAAAATTAATTGTAATCGCTGATTATGACTCAGCAATTACTCATATCTAGCTAGGTACTTACATAAGTATGTGAGGTATAAATGACTGATTGAGCAATAAAATTGAGGCAATTATACTTAAGATCCTAATAAGATTAGATAGAGTACAATATTTCATACAAAAAAGTTATAAAAAATGACATTTTTCTTCGCAAATTCTTGAGATTCCTCAAAGGTAACTTTGTAGACCTTCACATTTCACTTTGAGAGATTTCCTCAAATCTTAAAAAAATCTTCTCTAGCTCAAGTAGTACTTACATTTGAAGTATCAGTAAGTTAAAAATTAACTTTTTTCTATCGATTATCAGTTTAATAATGTAAAAAATGATTTCTAGATTAAAATGATATTATTATTACATATTTAGAAGTATAGTATAAGGTATTAGCTAAGAGTTGAACAAAAGGCTGTAAAAAAAGCCCTTAAAGAAAGAATCTTTAATTACGAAAGACATAAATCATTTATGAGTACTGAAAATGGCTTGGTAAGAATTGGATATTAACATTAAAACAGTAAAATTGGTAGAATTTTTGTCTTTTGAAGGCCATTCCATTCCATAGCACTATTTACCGAGCCCAAAAAATTCCAAAAAAAATATACATTTTCCTATCCAAATAGTGTAATTGAGTCTTGTTCAAAATTCAAAATTAGAAATGTTTACTTGTGTAAAGTTTACCTAAGTATCTCTGTAATCTAGTAACTAGTAATATGTAGGTACTTTAATACTGATATGTAATGTAAAGAAAAGGCTCTTAAGAATTATTAATCGTATATAAGAGGTCTTGGAACTTGATAAAAGTTTAAAAGTGTTTTTTGGGTTTTATTTACTTTGAAATCCTTACTGCACTTGTAAATACATACAAGAATTACAGAATTACTTGAAAAATTTACTTTTATTTGAATAGGCTAAAAGGCATATATACTGTAGTATGAGTATGGTTATGGTAGAGTTAGATTTGGAAATATCCTCAATTATCAAAGTTCTTGAAAAGTTTTTTTTTCTAATTTCTTTGTTTAACATTCATTTAAACTTGAATATATCATAGACTCTTGTATTAAAACTAGGATTTCATGAAAACTTGGACTTGACTTGAACTTGATAAACCTAAATTTTGGATATATAGGTACTTTAGCACTAGTTTGGATATAATTTTATTACGTTTTTTACTTTAAAAATCGTATTCAAATATCATTTTATTTGTACTCATTTTACCATTTGGTGTAATTTATTACAAAAATTCGTTAATTTATTCTTACAGATTTGTATTCTTATTCTTACTCTTACTAATAGGTAGGGTACTATTTTGTACTCATCATCTGTGTAAATAATAACTTCATATATGCATATGTATCATGAATATAAACCTTGAAATTAATGCAGTAAAATGCATGCGACCAAAATAAATATCATTAGAAAGTAGGGTATCAAAGTATATTAAACAATTAGATTTACAACTCCAATCATTCATAATTTTATACTTCAAATTGCATGCAAGTTGCAAGGTACAACTGTTTCTGTTTGTCATCAAAATTCTTGACCTGCTGATCAAAGTCTTGAGCTAATCGTAAAGGATAAGATACTGCAGATATTGTAAATAATAAAAGTCCAATTAGGCTTGGAAAAGGATAGGAGGGTCTTTATTATATACTGTACAAAATTATGAGTTATAAAATTTTAATAGAGCACACCCTAAAAAAGTTAAAAGCAAAAAGCAAAAGTGGATAAAAATGCAATATTTTCTGGGATGTTTTTGTAGAACCTAAAAAGGGCAGTTTTACAAACATAACTACAAGTACTTAAACTTAAATGCAAATATGCTTAGGTATTTGAGTTTATGTAAGTCCTTGGAGGAAATTAGAAATGGGTGATTTTATTATACTACATGTACATATGTACCCTACTAGTAAAAGACAAATATTTTATATTTACAACCTATAAAATGGTTCTTCTAACCATCTTCAAAAGTTTCAAATCTCCTAAAAACAGCATTATTTACGATATAAGAGCTATAAAAATGATTATATAAATGCCTTACCATTCTTAGCTGAGTTAGAGCACCTTTCGGTCAAATTAATTTGGTCATTTGTATCTGTAGTATTTGAATTTGTTGATGATTTGGCACTTTGGAATTCGCATTCTGAATCTGGAGTCTGGAGATCTGAAGAAAATTCCTCAACTTCTGGTGAAGCACAAGGTGCTAATTTGATAGCCTGTGTTTGGTTTTGGTTTTGATTTTGAGGTCCAGCTGAAGAATCTGAATTCGAAGATGAAGATGAGGATATCGAGGAATCTATCGATGATGGTCTTTTTAATTCAATATCTGATTTCTTGGAAGAAATATCATTTGATAGATAAAATCCTTTAGAGAAACCTCGGTACTTTTCGCAATTTTTGGTAGCCATTTGGGGTGAATTTTTTACATCAGATACTTCTTCAAGTAGTGCTTCACCGTTTTGCCCATTTGTTGTAGTGCTTAAAGTTTGAGCTATCAGTGAGTCGTACATGTTGAGTAAAGTAGGCACCAAATCGGTTGAAGAGCCTGGAAAATACAAAAAAAATCATAAATATTAGATATATTTTAAAAATTTAGTCATAATTTTATCATATGTTCCATCTTTTAATAATTTTGCCCTTTTGATATCTGATTTGTAGCTAAAATATGACAAATTTCCAACAAGAGACAGACGAAGAGTAACGAAAAAACATAAGATTTGATCTTTTTAATCCATTTTTACAAAAAAATCTCGAATTTTTGCCTGAAATATTCAATTTCAGGCAATCTTATCAAAGTCAATTTTGTTTATATTTATCAACTTAAAAAATAATACCTAACCCTTAGGTATTATTGAATTGAATCTAGCAACTCTAATAGAAAGTGTTCTTTTGATATTGACAATATTTTCCTTATAGCCCTACAAACCTTCATTTCATCAATTATTCCAAAAATATCCGCATTATTTCCTATACCTATGAGTATAGTACCTATTATAGTATAGTAGGGTACTTACTTGGTGATTTGAAACAAATGTAATTGAAATTCAATTATTGAATTGAATCGTGAGTTCCCTACTCTGATATTTCTTCAAAAAAAAGACAATATTAATATTGATATAAATAAACTCATTGTAAATTGTAATTGTACCTAATGAATTGAACATTTATTAGTTGTATTTTCTAATCTATGTATAAATACTAGGAAAGTACAAATTGAATTCTTAAATACACTGTAGACTGTATAACTGTAGACATGACATGATATGAATTCATGTTTAAATTATAATTATAATCTATTCTTAGAATTCAATCTTCAAAATGTAAATATTGTACTCGTATGTATCTAAGTACTTGGTACATGATATAAAAGCGTGAGAATTAGAAATAAAGCCTTTAAATACCTTTTTTGTTTCACTTATCTTTGTAGGATGTATATTTTTGAGAATTTTTATGATTATTACAAAATACCCTGTACTTAAATCACCCTACATTTATTCGACTGATACATGCTAACTATATTACCTATTCTGTAGTATATGGGATCTAGCTTTTAAAAAGTGTACCAAATGTTATGAAAAATGTATACCTAATTTATGACATAATCGACTTTCTCGAATATAAAACAAAGACTTCAATTTAGTTTATCAAAATAAAGCATAAGACATCATTAAGAACCCCAGCAGTAATAATTCTACACCCCCTTTTCCAACAATTGTAATTTGAATGAATCATTAAAATAATATTATTATTCATTTTAATAAAAAAAGAAGTTTGATGATATTTTGAAGAACAAACATGTCAACTATAGACTACTATAAGACTACTACAGATATAAGTATAAGACAAAGAAAGGAAATTTAATAATAATTATAATTGACAAGTATCAATCATACCCTATTTTGTCATTCAAATCAAATCAAATCAAATCAAATCAAATCAGTAGAAAAGTTTATACCTATCAGTAATTACAAAGTAAGTAGTCCTCAAATTCTTAAATTGCCCGGAAGGGTTACAACTTTATTTTTCTTACCTAATTAATTCAATATACACTACTTACTATGTAGTATTAGGATTCGACAGTAATGAATAACGAGGGCTTGATGAACCTCAAAATACTCTATGTTACTAGATGCATTCAAAGAATATTGCCAATTTAATTTTTAATGAATTCATTATACAGGTATTATCTAATAAAGAATGAGACTTTCCCAACTCCATTTTGGGCAATATGTGTGTACTAGTATAAAGAAGGTTCATTTATTTCGAATTGTGAAAAATTAAACTTACACCTGCACCTGTCATCATAAATTTTAAAGATTTTTACAATTTTCAAAGATACACTGCTACAGATATGTTATCTCTAGAACTTTGGTAGAGAACGCACTTTTTCAAAAAATATGCCAAATAATTCAAATTTCATTGAGAAATGTCCATTTAAAGAATTGAACTAGAGATTTTTATGACTCGAGAGGTAGATAAAATATCAACTAATTGTCATTCATGTTCACAGTCACCATACAAGCTCTTTTAATTTAAACTTAAGATTGAGAATCGAATCAATCGATACGATAGGTAATATCGGTCATGGCTATCTTTTCTTTATATTTGTCTAGTAGATTTAACTGAAGATTAGATCACAAATTCACAAGCCCAAGCTGGGAGTCAATTTCAAATTTTCAAAAAGGTTTTGCAAACAAGATACACAAGTATGGATTATCTAATGAAACACATGGCCAAATATTATCCAATGCAATAGTAGAATAGATAAAATGAAGCTCAGAAATGTCAACTGAACCGTGGATTTATATCCCAAAATCCTGAAAATTTTGAGTTTGCTTGATCAAATCAAACAAATAATGGGTAACCAAAAAAGGGGATAAAATTATCGAGATGGATCAAATATCATCTGGGTACTTAACTACTACACTACTATAAGTACCTACTATCAGTATCAGTAGTATTGGAAAATTTTCAATTCAATCTGCTAATTTAAGTAAATGGACCGAGTCGAAATAGTCAATAGAGGAACATGAGATAAGGGATTTAATTTCAGTATTTCAGAGAGCCTATCTAATTGGTTCAGAATACTCTAAAGGGTTATGAATATTTAGATTTAGATGGGTTTTTGTATCCTTTTAAAAAGATTAGTAGGAGATACAAAAAATGTAATTTATGCAAAATATGTATAATTAAATGCAATATGCTACTCTACTAACCAATTTACTTTTATGCATTTGTACTAGCTAACTGTATGATTATGATTAGCTTAAAACTGAAATTGAAAGTAATGCAAAAAATTGAATTATATCATCAAAAGGCACAGTATAATTTACTTGCCTAATTAACTTTTAAAACTTTAATCTCATTTGACTAGTCAGAGTCAGGTTTACTTTCTGTCTTTTGAATGACATTTACTACTACTACTAACTAGTAAAGAACTTAGGTAAGGTACTATGTATTTGTATTTTGCAATCGACAAATTAAAAAAGTGAATTGTGATTCATATCTTGGACAATTGCATTATTTCATTATTTCATACTATTGACACAAAGGACACAAATAAGACAAATTACTACTCTGTCCCTTTTAAGAAAAAAAATCTCAAAACTGACTTGTGTCTTTGTGCATTAAGCTATTAAGCTTAAGTGAAAGTGTCACTTGCTGTCTAGACTACATACAGTATATTAGACTATGTCATTTGGATAATAATCTGCTGCTGAAATTTTTGCAAAATTTCAGGATCTGTATGGGTACATAATGTATCATGTAATTTAAAAGATATAAATTTAAATTAATGCCAAGATTTGATTTAAATCTTTGAATTTGCAATTCGCCCACACCTTCTGGGTATTTTTTTCTACTCTTAACTATTAGATATATATATATATGGTTAGTTTTAGAGTACTTTGTGAAATTTCATATAAAAAACGGATTTTTTCGGACTTGAAAAAAGATTATGAATCATTCTAGTAAATGTATGAATCACGCAATTTACACTTAAATATTTTATAGATACTATAACATAGTATCTATAGTAGTAGGTATAGTTTATATTTGTATTTTGTACACCTACTCAGCTCTATTAACTCTAGACTCAATTAAATATATCATAAACTTGAAGAATCTAGGGCAAAAAATATAAATATAAAAAATATATCATAAATAATAGCTCATAGCATAGTCATAATGTTCAAAATTTCAAAATACTCGTACATTTCATACACTTGGTAAATGACCAAACACATAAAATCACATCAAGTTCAATTTATGATAAAATTTTCAAAATTTTGTCAATGAAATTTTAATTTTTGCTCCAAAATCGAACTTTTAATAGGTATCCTATCCTGTCGTATTTTGTAGAACTAAAGTAATTTAATTTGTGATATTTTGTCATTTGATAAGGTCAAAAAGTGTCAGAGTGTAACCTTTATGGGGTTTTAAAAGTGTCGGCACGCGACACAAAAATTCTTTGAGATTTTTCAACTAAGGCAGATGTATGATTTGAAAAAAATTCTTTGAAAGAATTGGAGTAAAAATTGCAGCTGCATCATATTTTGAACAAAAATTGGGTCTTTTTACACTTTGTACCCATAACTAACTAGGCAGGTAGCTATACTTATAAGCTTTATATAGTTGTATACATGTATATATTAGGGTACTACTAGTACTAGTAGTAGTAATAAATGATATTTTTAAAGCCGATCGGTGCCGGTGATCTGGACAAACTTGGCTGCTTATACCTAGAAATCCAAAATCTGTTGGATTTTAAAATTTGGATCAAGTGTCTAACTCGATTATCGTCGGCGCCAAACGTATCTACACTACACTATTTAAATTATAAATAAGCATATTATTAGCCTTTCAAAACCTATTAAAACTCTTATGCACTCGTACCTATATCCCAAGAATTAGTCAATTTCACACAAAAAGTAAACATTTCGGTCTAAATTATGAATCTAATATTTCATCTACATAATATGTATCAAATACGCCTTTGCAATTGCAATAAGTAAATAATCAAAATCAAAGGGGAGGTCAATAGAATTTGTAACTACACTAGTATGTATCTACTCGATTGTACATATAATAGTACAAGAAATTACATATGTAAACAAATATAATGCCAATGTACCAAATTACAAAATATTTATAAAAATCTGATTGCTTTTGGCTCGTTCACCTTTGCCTATACTAATAGAACTACTTTGATTATAAATTCCTCAAGGATATGATTGATCTGGAAGATTTTTTGATTAAGAGGTTTTATGACTTGGAAATATTGAAGTTTTTTGCTCATTAATGATGTTTATCATCATCTTAACCAATTTACCCTACCTGTACAGGCAGACCAAGTACTGATTTAAGGTCTAGTTAGTTACTGGACAAAAAATAACAAAAAAAACTTAACAATAGTTTCAAGACCATTGGAATTAGGTATAAGTACAGATACAAACAATAACAAAAACAATGGACCTGATAAACTTGATAGTTCAATCAAAATATTATGAATTTTATCATTCTTAAAAAGAAAAGTACAGAACAGATAGATTTTAAAATTTAGAATTGAGATTCAAATCGTTGTATACTTACCAATTTAAGCATTCAAGTCATCATAACAATGATTTTGATTCACCACAAAAATGACAATTACATTAACCTAATCCCATTTATGATGTACTAGTAATTGTAATTGTAGTATAAATGAAGATGTTTCATTTTGAAATATTTAGGATACAAAATGTACACAAGCAATTATATCGAATGAATATGAATATTTACATGCTGCTGCTCTATTTCCGTTTTCACGCTTTGGTGCTTATGGTAAAAATTCAAAAAAAAAACCAAACCTTTTTAGCTAATAATAAAGATACACAGCGAGAGAACTAGATACAAAGATATACTTTTCATATCTGAAATTAAATATGAGACTTATCAGGGAAACTAGAGCTACGAGTAGTGTAAGCTTGCTCTTATCATATCTTTCACTTACTTGCTATTAGCACTGGCAAAACACAACTAAAATCGAGATTCGAATTTTATAAAAACCTTACTTGTACTTTACATATCCTGCTCACTTTATGAGATTAAAACAACTCTTACATCTTATGCACATGTAGTCTAGGGAAGGGTGCCAAATCGTAACTCGATTTTGACTATTTTGAGAACCCAAAAAAGACGCTTTAAGCATAAGTTTAGTCAAATTTTTCCAAATTTTGGACAATTCTCAACGTTAATAATGGAAAATATACATCCAAAATAATGGGTTTTAAACAAAAAGCTTCAACTAGTCCCAAAATTTGGTTTATTTGAGATTTGAGCGTGTTATTTTACTAATAAAGTTAGATAAAATTAGAAATTGAACTGTAATTTGAGGAACTTCCCTTCTAGTATTCTGTAAGTAGTAAATAATGTCTTGTGCATTCGTAACCTGCTATATCAATAGATAACCCTCCCAAATTCGAATATTTTTTCGTATTCTATGAAAACAACATCAACTTAAGGGATTTCTCAAGCCACGCGTGTATTTTGTATATTTAATATGAAAAAAAAAACACTACAAGATAGATTAGATTATGTGGATAGATAGATAGGGTATAAAATGAAAATAAAAATGTCTCTTTACTTACTAATACTACTATCAGTGCTAGTAAGTACAATTTTTGTACAAAATCCAAGAAAAACATTGGCTTTATCGGCGCCACATTAGCTCTACTTCAGGTAAATGTAAAGTAGTTTTTATCCTTTAGGGACTTTGGTTTTGAAAAAAAATTCAAAGATTAAGATTTTCGCCTGATTTCACCCTAAGAGAATAGAGTGGAGTTTTTTATGCAATATTTCGGTAAAATGTAAAGTATACCAAAGGCAAACCAAGCAAATGTAAAAAACCGCTACAACTCATCAAACCATGAATGAAAATAAAAATCTCGATTTTTTACAAGATTATATGCCTAGGTATATGTAGATAGATTCAAATTTAAGAGCGAGAGTAAAATACACTATATTGAAGTGTATGTAATGTGTAGGTACTACACTTCAAAATTTTAAAATTTAACAATAAAATAAATCTGATTACATGCCCTCACTACTTTCCAATTAGGCTCAAAATTCAAAAAAACCTCATCAAACGAATAGCAGATCTAGTTAGTTAGAAAAATTTTTGAGATTTTTAATTACAGAAGCCAATTTTGTAGGTTTTAGGGAAATTTTTTTTCAAGATCCGTAAAATCTACAAAATTCTCAAAATACTTTTTTTTAAGGCTGATAGATTGAGAATTTTCCCAAGTTTTAAATCTTGGAAACTTGAGGTCAAGTCAAGACTGTGTTGCTAATAGGCAAAATATATACCATTTTCTCCTGACTGTTCACAATTTTGAAATTAAAATCAAAAAGTCAACTTCATTACACGCATAAAGGCGTACCTCATACTTTTGAAACTTTATTTAGCCTATATGTATCTGTAGGTGCAATTACATATTATGCAAATGACAGAATCTTCGAATTATTGTCGATAAATAAAAAGTGAATTATTATTGTAATAAAAGTTGAGAATTATGAGCATCAAAATATGCCGGATATAAGGTGATCTCAAGATATTAATTAGCCTTTTGATTTAACTACCTTTACGGTATATATTAGTATATGTATATGTGCATTGAAAGAAATGATCAATTGTCAATCACAAAATCCAATAAAATCAAATCATGATTAGGTAATTAACTTTTTATCACTGACTTGCCACTTGGTTTGCTAGAATTGTAATTTAAAATTATTTTTTATTTTTATGACCATATGTCATTTAAGACTGGTGTCTATACACATAATACTCGTATAATGTGTTATCTAAAGTAGGAAATGAGTTTTATTTTTCGGTGTTTTTAACCAGAGCTGAGTCCGTTAATGGTCGTTTGAAATATTTGAAATATTTATCTGAAATTAGGATCTGGTGACCATCCTGTATTTAAAGTATTTGTACTAGTTATGTGTATTTGTATTGGTAGTCCTGATAGTATATGAACTGAACTATCCTTTGCAAATGTCATTATTTATTGTCTGTCGAACCAAAATTAAGACGAAAAAAAAAGTTGGGTTTCAAAAGCTCTTGTTATATAATATCTGTTTGTAGTTAAAAGAGCGACCATATTTAGAAATTTTTCAGACTTCCTCTTCATTAACCATTTCTTTCTTCTATTCGAACAATTCAAGTTAGAAAAAAGAATTAATGAAAAGAATTGGAACTAACTATCCACATATGCATATTATTATACAGTATAGTCGACTAGCTCTATAACGAACCTTATTTCTCCATTTTTAAAACTGATCAGATTTAATTCAATTTTGACTTTTAGCTTACCGATAATTTGAAAAGTCTAAATTTTTAAATATTCGAATCACACTAATTAAAATCCTGAAATCTTGTACATTTTTAGATTATCAACAGTTGACAAGTTGCCCCCTGAATTTTGAAATAAAGTTTAAAAAATTAACCTTTTAGAATTGATCCATCTCAAATCAAATATGTTTTCAAAATTTCTTCAAAATATTCATAAATTGACTATTTAATAATGCAAAAAATCTAGATTTAAAAAAAATTTGTGTAAAATTCTTTGGAAAATGACTTTTTGAAACTTAGACTAAGGAGACCTTATAGAGAAACTATATTGAACTGTACTCGGGTACTACTGTATCTATACTTCAGTTTAATTTTACAATAGAGCAATTATCTACTGTATTACAAAGAAAATTGATAGATATCGAAATACACTTTTGTACTACAAACTACAAAATTTTAAACTTTCCATAAGCACTTTACTTGAAAGGATAAGCTCACAAATTGCATTTCAAATTTTGATATAACTATAAGCTTAAATTATATACATTATTATATCATTTTTGGTCGAAATTTTGACCTCTTGATTTCAATTTCCAAAGGCAAAATTTCTCAAAATTTTAAAAATGCAAAAGTGCTTAGAGACTATTTTTTTCTTAGCATGATTTTTACATATAATTCGAAAAAATCGAATTGCAAGTGGAGAGCTTCTCCTCCTTATGTATAGTTAATTTAATGCCCCAATATATCTTGCCAAATCGTCAGAATTGAATTTATTTTTGTTACAATAATTCAACTTTGAGATTTGAAATTCCCATTTAAGTCAAATTACCTTTACTTTATTTGCATTTACACTTTTGTAGTATCTACTACTATACTAGTACTATACTATACTAGTACAAGTAATAGTCTGAAACTCTCAAGAGAAATTAAATTCTAAATATAGTTTATATTTACAAGAAATTTTTTTATTACTTAAATGGGACTTGGTTGAGGGAAGGCTAACTAACTCTACAAGTACCATACTAGTACTAGTACTAGTAAAAATAGAATAGCAAAAATATAATGCAATCTATCCTGACATTCCGTTGAAAAGGAAAAATTTACATTACCATTTGCAAAACCATTTATTTCCATTTTTTGCACACTAAATAGTACAATCTCTAGTGTTTACACACTCTGCACACACACACGATCTAATGCAATAAATTCATATGAGAAAAAAAAATTAAAAATCGAGAGGCAAATAGATATCATACAATAGAAAATGTGCCTCATGGCAATTTTAAGCATTTATACATTGCATAAAATGGATCTACAGATCTCATAGTAAGTACTTTAAGATTCTTTGCTCTGTTTTGAATGCATATTTGCTCGTTTTTAGAGTCTAAAAAATAAATTTTGACTGAAATTTCGCGATTTTTGAGTAAAATATTAGATGTATGTGTGCCATTTTCTTCTGATCTGTCCCATTTTCAATTTTTGTTATTAAAAATTAAACCTAGAAGAACAAGAACGTGGTCAATCCAACCTATAAATTAATTTCACAGTGCCAGTTGTGAAGTTGTGATGTAAGACTGGATCTTCATAAATATTAATTTATGCTCATAAACATTTACCTATTCACAGCTTATAAGAGTATTGCATCAAGTCGGTCATAAAAGTGGATTTTATTAAATAGTAATTAGGTGAGAGTGTAAAAAAGTAAAAAGTTCATAAGGTAATATAAGGTATCCTACATACTTGTATTAGGTAATTTCTCAATAATTAAATCATACAATCTCATTGAATTTATGACTTTTAATGACCCGATCATAATCGTAAGCTATAATTAATTGAAAATAAAACTCGATAAATGCGATTGTAAATACCTATAACGAATTATACATAGGTACAGATTACAAGTACTTATACTTGTACCAGAATGCTTGGTTTTTTATTACAATCTTTGTAATTTATGGTTTGTCACCAGCTATTTGTATCAGATGGCCACAATTTTTTTCCAATTTTTATAAAAAATACTGCTTCTATACGAGTACTACCTAAGTTCTATTAGGTACAAAACCTAGCAGAACTAATATGATTAGAAAACGAGTAAAATGTGTAATTTATGGAAAAAAGGGATAATTTTTTTTTTTGGAAATTTTTGCCAAAGGGTCATTGTCGATCAGTCGATAGTCGATATCATAAGGCTGGCATACTACTCGTAGTAGTAGTCGATATCATATGGTGTTGATTCTTTGTTCGATTCGATTTTTGTCTGAAATAATTGAAAAGGACTGGCTAATGTTAAGCTTACACTTACACTAAAATACTGTGATAAGTAAGTGCCATGATGACTATGTATTAATTTACTTTTACTACTACTATTTTACACAAAATTTTCCATTAAATGGATGGATTACAGTCTATAGTGTAGTTCACGCACAAGTGACAGACTTATTTTATTTTTACAAAAATATATGGACTTAGAATTTCCATCAATTTTTGAAAAAGTGGAAAAATGGTCTGAACTGTAGTAAGAGTAAGAAGTAAGGCTAATCTGAACATGAGAGCTAAGCAGGTGCTGTTGAAATATTGCAAATAGTCCTATCTAGTCTATCTATCTACTTAAATCTATCGGTAGGACTTTGACATATGGATAATATCCCTATTTTATTAGCTAAATACACCCTTTAGGTCAATTTCCAGACCCTATCATTTATCCATAGTATTATAGGCTCCGAACGACCGAATCTGATCGTTTCTGTCTCATAAATAAGTAGGTATAAGGTAAGTACTCAATCTCAATCTATTAGTCCGCTTTTACACCTATATTTGTTATTGATACATAGGTTAGTTTTATAGATAATTTAGTTCAAAATTTTTAGTAGAAATTTCAAAAACTCATAAATTCGATGGGTGATTTGAATCGTGAATACTCGTATCTCATTTCAACAAAATGCGTTTTTGATGAAATTTTGATGCTTTTTAAGCTCAAAAATAAGTTTTTAGAGCTAAAAATTGGAAACATTTGAAGCTAGATGTAATGAAATACGAATTGTGTGACATTTATTTGAACTGGGCATGAACTGAATATAATTTAAGCCAGCCAGCTGGTATTTAAGTTAAGGAAATGTATGTAGGTACATATTTGTTTAAGTTTGTTCAATTAAAATGACCTGGCTAATAATGATAAGGAAATGGGTTATATCTGTATATACCCATTTCAGTACTTATAGGAAAGTCAATTTCATAGAATATCAGTAGGAAAAAAATTGATCGATTTGAATTAGATATGTATCTATTTACGTATGTATTATGTATGGACAGTTTGGAATTAATTTTAAACTGGTTTCAAATATCCTGATTGGTATCGAAAGTGCATTTAGGTATTTGCTACCTACTCTATTATGTAAGGCTAGTATTACTATTACTACCTACTTGATTATTCTATGCAAATTATATAAGTAGAAGAGTCAATTCAGTATTCAGAATTCAGACTTTGAGAATTGAGAATTCGAACTACAACTGAATGATATAATTTAAAGGTGCTTGTCACCCAAAAAAGGGTATAAAAGAAACAAAGTCAATTCTTATGGGTTAAAGACCTTTGAGTCGTCGTCTTTGAGGGTAAATTATACACCGACAATAATCTAACTTAAACTTTGCATCTTATCTTGTCTAAAGATCGAAAGGATCAGTATAGTTGTACTTACTGATGCTCATGCACTTTTGTAAATTATTATGCAATTCTCAGCCTAAATTATTCCAACACAAGTCCAAGTCCAAATCCATGGACTTTTTTTCCAATTTGAATATAATACAGAATATTTGTATATAGGTAGGTATATTGAACACTTGGTGTGTCTTTCAGAGTAAACTGTCAAGTTCAAACTTTTTGGGAGTGAAAAATTCAAGTGTGGTAATCAGAAATCTACAGATATATATTGATGATTTATCTTTTAGTTTACTTTTTACTTGGACTAGACCACCCAGTCTTACTTAAATATTTAATAAAGTCTAAATATTTAAACAAAGTTCTTTACAAAAGAAGACTTTGTAGAACAAAATCATGTAAAATTAGCATAAAATGATCTTCGATTGATTGAACAGAAGTAAACAAAAGGATACTTATAAGTAGTAGAAGTAGAGATGAACCTGATTCTGATTCTGATTAGAAAAAGGGTCTCGTCTACACCCTTAAATTCAAAATTTAGCTCACATTTATTAATCTATTTAAAAAGGACCATAAGCCCCAACAAAATCTGTCGATTCCAATTCTGGACATTTCTGGTTCTTAAAGTCATATTCTTAAGAAAGTATAAAATTAATGTCTTATTTTGGCAACGTATCTGTAGTTAGTAACAATGAACCAAATATTTGAAAAAAATTGATAAACTTTGGTAATATTTTTGAGGATTGAACTTGAAATGAGAGCTTTCGTAGTTGGGCCAAGTGCTCATTTGAAGAATATTATAGATAAAAGTATCTCTTTTGTTTGACAAAAGAGAGTTCAAAATAAATGATTTCCAGGCCTTTACACTTTGCGTGCATTTTCCAAATCATCAATTTCATCTACTGATCCTCATATCCTACGAACTACAAAGTACGGACTAGTGCATTTTTGCCTACTTATTAGACTGAATTAAAATCAAACTCGTACTCATATGACAATGCTCAATGATTCAATGCCAGGGTCTGTCCGTCCGTTACTCATCAACAATTCTCGTAATTTTTTTCTCAATCATATACTAGTATGTATTTTATATACTTATCCTGAAATCAGAGGCAATTGCATGCTCTTGTTCGATTTTATTGATTATTCACGGAAATTGAAGTACTACCTACAGTAGTATACCTACTAAGGTAATGAGAAGCCGGTCTTTTGAGTACATTTCCAAACTGACTGAGTTGACCCTTAATTTTTTGCTACCCATCACCATCACATGAAATACTAATCAATTTAATCACTGATTTGATTCGATTTGAAAAAGTACATTTACCTATTATATATATCAGTACTTAGGTACATATTGGATTGGTATAGTCGTAAACCTAACTTGATTTGAGATTCCCATCAAAAAATACTGATATCTATGCGATTTAATTGCAGGTAGAATGCACCTTAAGCTAAATTCTTTTACATTCAATCATAGATTTTGCATGATAATACATAGGTACATGTAATGGCCAATAATATGACATACCTAAGACATACAACTATGCTTTTTAGACCTGTCATAACATGCAACTTTTAGTTAAGTTCAACCCCTCGACATTGAAAATTCTGTAGTACAGAATACATTGTACAGTAGGGTCTGTAGGAAGTTAGTCAATCAAAAAAATGTACAACTGTCCCATTAATATTCAAAAATCTGATAGGGTATACTATGTACTACTGTACTCGTACAAGAATACAATTGAATAAGTCAGGTAGTTGAATTAGTAATACAGTTGAAATGTTTGAAATGTGCAAAACACATAGTTTATCATGATTTAAAATATTTATGCCATATCCTACCTGTATTACATAAAGTACAGGTATACAATGTATGTATAAAGATACCGTCTTTGTTGAGTAAAATAAAAATCCAACAAATCCCACGGGACTTGATCGAAAAAATTTCTTTCTGTTCTGTTTTGTTGGTGCTAAATTGCTAAATCAACACAAACTATCGACCTCACTTACTTAAGCTTGTACTTATAAGTTATAAAAGTTACTTATAAGTTACTTGAACAGGAAGCTAAGACTGAGATTTAAGTAGGCATTAATTATTAACTTGGCTCAGATTCTCTACTTATATGAGTACTAGTACTAGGAGTAGTATTTAATAATTTAATCACTAATCTTAAGCACTTTTGGGGATTATTTAATAAAGTACATAGGCAGGTTTATACTGTTGAATTTCTCACGATATTCAAGATCCAAGATCCAGGTAAATTTATAATCATAATGAGCTTCTGTTTTCTTGAACTTGAATTTTGTTGGGTGTAAAATGTATATAACTTAGATACTTGTGATACAAAGGTATTAAATTATAGTTTGAAATCTTGAGTTACATCAAGTCATATTCAAATCATATCTAGTAGTAGCAGTATTACCTGTTTAAAATGTTGGTTTAATGACCAAAGTAAGCTAAGGATGAGCAATATTGCTTATAATAACACTACTCGTAGAAGTTCTGATATTTGCATTTTGTTCAAAATATGATATTTTTTACTACTGGCCAACTGGCCGTGTTTCTTTATGATGTGCTTAGTTGGTATGCAAGTTTTTGAGCTAACAGACACGACAAGTAATTCAGTATTTGTATGAGGTAGAAAGAATTTTTTTTTTTTGAAAAAATGAGTTAGTAAGTGCTTCAGTCGCGGCTCCAGAACAAAAGGGCTTTCTGAAGTCACGGATTTAAAAACTAAAAGTTTAAAATCTTAAAATCTTAAAGTCTAAAGTTCATTAAAAGAAAATATCCAGAGCTCCAGAAAAATATAATTTATGATCTTTGAGCAACTTAAAATTCAAAATAGATCATTATTTCTCTTAATTTATTGTGAAATAGGTCTTACGACAACTAAAATTTCAATATCATACAAAGTTCTTAAGGCTTTTCCAATCAATTTTAGAATTTTTTGTCAAAATTTGAGGATTTTTTGAAATTTTCTCGACCTCGAGATCTGAAAGGATTTCAACACTACTTTGTAGTATTGAGTATAAAAAAGGCAAAAAGTATACTTGTCTGTAAGACCCCTTTTCTCAGGATCTACGAGTATGATATTTTAGTGATCTGTTGACTAGAGCATAATGCCCGAGTCAGGCCAAAGACTCAACTTTTAGTTTCAAATATACTTTAAAAAAGATAAAAATCTTCAAACTTGAAGTCTTAGGTATTTCTTTCTAAATTAAATACTTGACTAGGTACTTAAGACAGAGTTTACAGAATAAAAACTTGAAACTTTTCATATAGGTAGGTACTTACTGTACAAGTCTTAAATATACCTACCTACAATTCTAGAAGTAGGTACTTTATAGGAAATCAATTGTTTTCCTCAACTCGAGTTCTGTTTCAATTTTTTTTTTCAAGATTTCATATGATTAAATGCTAAAATTGAAACTTGTGTCATTCGATTTCCTACAAAAGTAATGGACAGTCTAACTGCTAACTGGTTTTTTGTCTAGATACATTGATACTTGCAATTGATGAGATAGCCTTAATTACGTTGTATTTCCATTTTTATCTATATTGGTTCATGGCTGGTTGGTTTGGTGCAAATGAACTTTAAGAATAAGACAAGTCCTTCAGTCCGTGTTTATTTAAATTACATAAATTTTAACGACTAGAAATTAAAACTGAACACCAAATGAGAACATGCAAAAAAATTAAAAATTAAAAATTATAACTTACTCATGTCATAATGCCTTCTACTTTATCAAGTGTATAACTGTAAACAGTTAATTTTAATAGGACTTAGTAATTGTTCTAATAGAAAGTCATAAACTCTCACTTGGACAGTACCAGGCAATAGTTCATATAATAGTTCATGGTAGAATTACAAGACAATGACAAAAAAGTTATTAATACGAGGATAACCTTAAAAACACCAAAAAAATCATAAAATAGAGAGAAATTAATCGGACAAATTGCCACTTTCCCTTTGCATGACGTAATCTACATTAAAATACATAATACATAATCCTATTTAAGATCATTTTGTACTGTTTTAATACGACTTAATCTCATAATATTTTATAAATTAAGTTGTATTTAAACAGAATTAGAATTAGAATTTAGTATAGCGATTTATGCGTAAAAATGCTTCAAATTCAACTAAAGTTAGAATCAAATTAAGGAATTGTATAATTTTTAATACCTACCTACTTATTAATGAAACTAGTACCGAATATCGTTATAAAGATCCCAAGATATTAATGTACCATACTATAATACAATAAGATCGAGAGAGAGAGATAATGCTAATTATAATTATGCTGCCCTGCCATTTGATTTACCAACTGTTATATGAGACCCAAAATTTGATCAAAGTTATAGTTACCAGGAATTTTTCATTTTCTAACTGAATTTTTAAAAATTATATTATTTATAAAATAGATTCAAAGGACTTTTGAGAGATTTTTGAGTATTTTTTCAAAAATTACAAATGTATCTATATAGGGTGCATGTGCTTTATATAGAAATTCGATTGTAGTACAAATCTATTTTAGTTCTAGATAGTCGAGAGACAGTCGGTCGATCGAAATTTGATATGAAAAGTGTTTGTAAAATGAAAAGTAAATATTTGCCTTGAATACTAACCTAGTTTAATGAGTCTAATCAGTCTAATCGAAAATTTTAAAATAAACTTTGACAATGTGGACAAGATAAACTTTGTAATTGAACATTTAATTGATAGACAATTGTACACTACTAGATAGTAGTACCCTACTAGTATAAAAACAAACAATACAAAAAGTCAAAAGTTCACTATACTTTACTACTATTCGTACAATTACCTATATTAGTAAGTATGTAGAATTCGACATTTGACATATCGTTATATTATTTAAGTCAAGTGTCGGTATATGAAATAAAAAACCTAGTTCTAATCTGTCAAACCATAAATGGGGAAATGTACCTAAGTACATACATACTAAGGCATATGTATATGTACCTACATTTAAATCTAAAGTAAATACTCTGGTAAATATTTAAAAAATATTTAAGGATAAGATAAAACTGTATAAAAAACCCATTAACAAATATTGCACTCACATTTTTCACTGTACTAGTACAGGACAAGAGAAAAATGTGACTTTTTTTGCATATCCTGGATTCCTAGTCCTAGTCTAAGAACTTTACTGAAATTTTCAAACCTACATAATTTTAATAAAAAGTTTCCAAAAAGTTCAAAATTCTGACTCGAATTCGAAATCCATTTTACGTGATTTCAATCTGAATCTGAAATATTACTTACAAGAAGTTAGAGATACTTTTTGAAATCTTAAAATAACCATAAGACCCTTTTTATAATTTGGAATTATGTCAAAATTGCGGCAAAATGCGGTACAAATTTGTAGAACAAAGTGAAATCTCTGTTCAGAAAAAAAAACCGAACCTCCCATAAACATCCAGTTTACTGCTAGTAGTACCTACTACCCATCATTATTAATTTTGATATGCGGTAAAAAAGTGCTCGTCTCAAAGTATCTTATGATCTGTTAAAATTACTTAAAAATCAACAAAGGTTCCAGGCTATGTGTAGAATAAAAGATGTTTTTATTACTCATTCTTGTGAGTGAGACTGTCCATTTCATAAATTTTTTTCCTCTTCCTAAACATTCTTTTAAACCTACAATTATCTTTTTTTCCTAATACTTTTAGTACTACAGATATACAGAGTCTTATTGTAAGTTTTAATAACTTCGTGAGCTAGAGTAGTCAATTCAGAAGTTAAAATTTTGCTCTAAGCTACTAGGTATATTGTATTGTATAGTAGGTACATACCTGTATCAGTAGAACAGTTTTTCGAATTGTTTTCGACTTTTTTCAATTTTAATGATGTACTACTGCGAGACTGGAGAAGTTGATTTGATAGTTTGAAAAAAAAATCAAATTCTTAATTCTTAATGCACTGTCACTCACTAGTCTCAAAGTCTTTAAAAATCTTAGATTTTCAAATCAGTGTTTTAAAACAACTATCTGAGCTTTAAGGGATTAATGATTGTTCAAGTTTGTATAGTAGCTAAATACAAGGGTACTTAAGAGCTCAGTTTACAGTTTGGATTTATAGCTTTATTTGAACTTGGATAAGTACCTACTTATTATAGTAGGTACTTTATGATCCAGGTGTGCTTAAACTTGAGAAACTAATTAGTAATTAGTCATTTGTCCTTTAGAAACATTTTGCCAAAAATAGATCTCATGAACCGGCATTTACTTTCAGTCCTTTTCAAGGCTGAAAATTTGAAAAACAAAACAAAAACTTGGACTTTGAACTCGAAATTTGGGTCTGGGCCTTGTTAGGTATAGTAGGGTAGTAGTACTTTGAGAACCTTATATTTTTCAAGTATAAGGTATTTTAAGTATATGGGTAGTTGCGGGCAAGTTGTATTTGATTTGAATGAATTTTGGACATCCTTCTGAAAGAAAGGTTCAAAATATACTGAGGTTCACAACTTGAAAAACTCAACAAAAATCAAATTCAAACTTGTACCTACACCTAGAATACTCATAGTGGTTTGTAGTAGTAGTGTTGTAGAATGCAATTGGAAATTCAACTAGTGCCCTAACTCACATATCATGAGAGTACAATGGTCTAACCATATTTTATATTTTGATATACCTAACGTAGTAAACTGTACTAGTACTAGTACTATGCAGGTAAGGTTTATTTTGTTCGAGTTGAGTCCCTATCTAGCCAGGTAGTAGTAAAATGTGCAGGTGAGACCAAATAATGTAAGTTGTGGGGGATACTAATATAATGTAAAATATGTTATAGCTACATAAACATAGCATAAAATTTTATATAAGGTACTCTGTATGTAGAATATTTGTTAGTAGAGTAGTAGTAGATCATAGTAAAAGGATAAATGGGGAACTCAACAATAACCCAAGTCTCATTGAATCAAATACAAAATAGACAAAAAGTAAATAATTCCAGGATTACTGATACACTATATTACTAGGTACTGTTATACATACTACTATCATAGCTAGTATCAATACATACGAGTATGAACAGTCAGGGTTGTTATACCCAATTTTTCGCATTCAAAAAAACAAACATTTTTCAAAAAATTATTTTAGAGCAAAGTGCAAATTTTTATATCTTCAGATTATTTCAGCCTATTTTGTACTTATCAAACGCGAAGTGGGTTTTTAGTCCAATTTTTCAAAAAATTCAAAGAATAATTTTTAAAGGTTTTTTCAAAATTTTGTCTAAAACCTGGTTTTAATCGCTTCCTAGTAGTCAATTAACAATAGTGTTGGGTTCAAAATTGAGTTTTTTAAAACTAATTCTAAGATATGATAAAAGTCGTTTGAAAAATCCGTATTTTAAAATATTTTTTGTAATTTTTCATCAAAAGAGAATTTCACAACCCTGTCTAATGCAAGTTTATAATGATCAAATGCATCAAATGCACTTTTTACTGATACTTCTACCACTACTCTTGTTATTTTAAGACTTATCAAGCTGAAATTTTTGTATTTTTTTACTCACTTGAATGAGATCCTTGTGATTAGTCCGTTGTATACGAGTATATGTATGTGTAAAAAGGGGCAAGAATAATAAAAATATAATTTTATCTCAAGTCTCGAACTAATAAGGCTTAATGGCCCCTTATATTTTTACCTCACAAGTGGAGATTTGAAACAGAAAAAGTCCTTCACTTTTCTGTTTGTTAGAAGAAACAAAAAATATTATTTTATGAGGAGAAATTGTTACATTTTATGATAAACCACCACCACCACCACCACCATAACATAACAAAGTACCTACATACATGGCAAGTTTTGTCTTATTTCAGAATTTCTCAAAAGATAAAATTTCATTAAAGTTGTAAAAATATTTACAAAAAAACAAAAACTGCCTTAGAAAAGAAAAGGAAACTACGTAGTGTAACTCTGTCTGTAAAAATTCTAGGATTATAAAATTCAAAATCTTCGAGAGGCTCGAGAACTGTAACTGTTTAAGGAGTGCCTCATGTGAGACTGAATTAAGATCTGTTGTAGAAAAATATTAAGCTCATATTTAAGCCCATAGACTGGGCTTGATTTCCCGATAATTGTGTTGATTTTATACATATTATTATGGAGGATACGAGTTATAAAAGGGGTCATTTGTAGAACTTAATTTACAAATTACAAATGTCGAAAGGATTAATTCAAATAACAGTTTTGGAAAATTTAATCAATAAAATTCTTGGCCAAAAATTTTGATCAAAAAAAACCAATAAATTTCTAGAAACTTATTTTGACCCAAAATTTCAAATTTTGACCCAAGGTCAAATTTGATGACTTTTTGATCAAAAAAAGTCTAACAAATTAGTATTCTTTCATGAACTTTACACTCGAACATCTAAAATTTTTGTCCATTTCTTTTTCTAGTAACTTTTATATTGACATGAGACCAAAAAACGAAACTTTCTTGTGAATTTTTGATCAAAAATTCAAAAATTCGATCAGAATTTGAGAGAAAAAGCTACAAAATCGAGCCTAAGAAAGAACCTGATAATTAAGTATATGAAACTAGGATTTGATCAAAATTTTGAGTTCTTGGTTTGAGATTAAACAATATTCTTATACCTTTAGAAGCCCCATTTTATAACTCCAGTTCACATTAGTATATTTATGCTTTTCTTGATGATTGGGAGTGAAGAGATCTTTGATTTTTTTTCTCATCTACTTTCAAACAACATAAGTTTGGTAAAAATATTTCCATTGATTAGTATTAGTACTAAAGAGAATTTGAATTTTAAGTTTATGTTTTGCTTGGCAGTTAGTCAATTACATTTTCTTATCTACACATACACACTAGACCAAGTACAAGTAATTTGACTTTAGATTACTAGAGGCAAGAAATACACAAATATACCTTACCTAACTACATAATATGCTAAAGAGCAGTTGTAGAAATCTATTAATAAATAACATTGACTCTTATGAGAATCACCAAAAAATTTTCAAGTTCGACATCTGAATGAGGAAATGAGTTTTTCTCAGATTTGATAACTTCAAGAGATTCAAGATACAAATGTTCACAAAAAACTATCATCAGTATTTATGTATTACGATTATTTACTATATGTAATTCGAATTTGTTCAACTAATTAACTTATCGAGTTAAACTACTTTAGTGAAATTATAAATATTCATAAGTTTCTTTATGACTTTACTCGACCTTTTCCTCCATTGTTTTTATAAAAAAATATTGTTTTGAAATTTTCAAATCACAATTACAATGACCCTCCTCCTATGCATTCAATAAGTAGGAATTGAACAAAAAGCTTTTCACCCATAAAAATTTAATTCTTTACACGTTTGTCATAAGAATTAAGTCAACTACATACAGTATAGGCTATCGAAATAAATTGGAATGTCCATCAATAACCACAATTGTGACAATCGAACCCAAGTCATAAATAATATTTTATTGATAAACCCAATGCTAGATTTACATTTGTTTTGCATTTTCCCATTATTTTAACTTTTTTTTCAACTCGTTTCATATCATGTCTTTCAAGTTTGGGATTGGGATTTTTCGAATAGTAATAGGAGCCAAATAACTGGTAGAGAGGGTAGAGATTGGATATCACTAAACAGTATTTTTAATATTGATATGTTTGACAGTTTTTGAATGAGAAAACAGCTAATCCGTTTGTTTCTTATTGTAAAATTGTAAAGTCTGGTTCTTGTACCAACTTGTTATGTAAAAAAAGATCGTTGTGATCATCCCAATAGTCCGTAAATATGAAATTGATAAGCTATCGATGATTATATGAGCACAATATTTGCAAAGATATCGAAATTTTGATGTAAAATTGATTAAAAACTCAAAAAACTACTCAAAATTTCTTTAGTTTGATTTATATATCGGCTTTATAAAAAATTGATGGATTTTTGTAAAATTTCTAAAAACTCAGGTTTCCTGTTGTTTGTTCCTGTTGTTCGTCAGATCGATCTGAATAAGTTTTTTGAGCATTCATGTTTAGAGAAAAAATCTATTTCTGAAGCAGATTTTGATTTAAAAAATCAAGAAATTTAGCACAAAATTCTAGACAAGAATTTGATATAATCTATCTGTATAATAAAGATTTTTGATTGTAACAGACCAAATTTTTAGATATTTGAGTTTGAACTCGAGCTAAAAATGCAAGACCTGTTGTTGAATAACTCGAGATATTTGATAAATTGTATTAGGTACTGGGTACATATCTATAGATTCATACTTGATTTGATTTGTAGCTTAACACAACCCAGCTACACCACGACAGTACTATTCTGTACTACTACAGTTGTACACATTCTTATGAGAAATTCAAAGAATTAAATTGATCATTTGTTTTGTCAGCTCGTTTTTTAACATTTTGCAGAGAAAAACGACAAGCTTAGCTATTATTTAAAATATTTGAATACCAAGGCTCAAGCCTCATGAGACACACTGTATATCTGTACTTGTACCTACATAGATTAGATAAAAAAGACAAAAAACAAGCACAAAGAATCTTCAATTCAAATCAAATTCAAATTCTAATGCATTCAATTCTGTGTAATAATGAAATTTGAGTTTTGAGTAAAAAAAAATACGAAGAAGCTAATAATTGTGCAATTTACTCAAGCCCTCGCAAATCTCTTCTTAAAACCTTAAAACTTAATAAGATTTTTTGGTTTTTTTTTATGAGAAATGAGAAGCATGTATTAAACTAGTGGTAGTAAGTAAGTAACCAGAAATTGAATTGAATTGTAGTACAAAAAAGTCTGGTAGTAGGTGAGAGATCATATTTTATACTTTATTTTGCATTTTGCGTTACTAACCACATGTGTTTGTATGTTTGTGTAGATATTTTAGTTGGAGAAGCCCAGGCCATTGACTTCTTATGTAATATTATATGATAATACCAACAAAGTTAAACATTTTTCAAATCGCACAAAAACGCACTTTTTCTCCCGACTCTGCCAGTTTGAATAAAAAAAATTGACTTGGCATTTGATTTGGCTTTGCACCAGACCTTTTTTTCTACAGCATAGCTTGCACCTCCTCAGGTTCAAATACACAAATAAAAAGACCTGATAGTGGTTTGTCTGTCAATATTCGATATATTTGACACAGGTTTAGGTCAATTATGACCAAAATTTGTACGCTTACTTACAAGCATTTTACCTACTAAAGTCTGTAGGTAAAATAACTACCTTGATTATATTTGGGCAGCTTTTAGTTACTCAATTATGAAGATTTATGGAAGGAAACTTAAATAGAGATAAAGTTGCAAATTTTGCATAAATTTATCAATATTAGGCGGTTTACTCAAGTTATTTTCTCTTGAATTTTCAGTCAATTTTAGTAACATTCTTTGTAATAATTGACAAAAATATGCAACTTTTTCGACTCAAAAGTTGGGTCTCGATTTGCCGAATCTTATTTTATGATTTTTCAAAATTTCTCTAAATTTTGACTCTTTTTCTCCCAATTGTCAAAATATCCTAGGCTACTTTACAAGCTACCAGTTCTTTGAATATCTTTGAAACTAATTAATTATAAGAACTTCAAATAACCATTCTACAGTATATACATATCTGTATATTACAGAAACTCAAAGAAAAATTTTTAGATTAAAAATTGAGAGCTTTTCTCTCTTTTGTGACAACTATTTTTTATAGTCAGATTTACAAATATGTAAAATTGCCAACCATACCTAATACTGGGTGAATAATGCGAATATGCAAATTAGAATTGCACTCGCAATCTCTTCCAGTTTTTATTCGGTTTAAATCTAAATCACAGTAAAAGGTAGGTAAAAAAAATCTCTCTACTCAAAAAATTCACAGATAAATATAAAATCAGACTTGCTGACTCTCCTACAAATGTACAACACATGCATAATACCTATACATATACATATTACAGTAGATACATATTATGCAAAAGTGTATTTCTTTCAACTAATTCAAAAGTATTTAATATGCACATAATTTAACTAATCTCATTCTCACTTGGAACTTGGAAAAAAGTGCGTATTACCGAAGCTCAAATGCCAGGCTATGAAATGAAATACAAATCAAAAAAACTCAAAGAAATCTTAAAGATTCCCCACGAAGCCGAACTTTTTGATAATCAAAATCACTTTTTGAATGAACTCCACGTGTTACACGGTATTCTTATGGACATTATACTACTAACTACTACTATAAGTATTACTACAATCGTCTAACCTTACTTTTGCCAAAAAGAAACTAATGGTCCATAAATCAGGAAAAAAGACCAAAAAGTGCAATCTGGGTTCTACAATTTTTAAATCCATTCTTATATGCAAGTCCTCGAGTAATTGTATAATTGTATAAAATTTTAAAAACTCAAAGTTCAATTAGTCACTAGTCATCTGGCTATTTTGTCAAGCAAAATTTTGAACAACTCATATAAAGTAGATTCTTATGATTCTAAAAGTTACTTGGTCCAACTTTTTGTAGTCAGAATCGGCGATTTTTGACTCTTTTGATTCGACTGTAGATCATAAATATCAAATGACCAAAATCAGAACTTTGAAGAATTTTGTTCTTTCTGCCTGCCATGCTTTGTAGAGAATTTCAAAAAAAATTTCCAAATTTTCTAAATAAACTTCCAAATAAAGTTGTTCTACTAAGAAATTTGTCATTCTATTTCAAATAGTTGTTTGGATAGCTTATACTCTGTATCTTGATTTTTTTGTTTTTTGACCAAAATGATTGTGATATTGACCTAGACTCCAAGTACAAGATATCCAGTGCTAGTTTGTGTTTGTAGGACTGAAATTATTTGAAGGCGGATTTTTTTATACTAAAAGTTAGTGTCAACTCTCAAAGTCCATAAATTCTATATTAATTCCACTACCTACGAATGGGTTCATTAAAATCTCAAACTCCAACTCGTTATATCCATCATTATCTCTCTTGCAAATGGATTTTTGTTTTACAAAATCTTCACTAATACATACTCTAGTATATGTATGTAGATACCTTAGGTACATGTATGAAGGTGGTGTATTGTAATAAATTAGCAATAAAGAAGAGCACACAGACTCAAGTACTACAGTATAGTATCAGTAGAATACCTTTATAATGACAAGTTCAATTATACCCATTACCCGTATAATATTCCAAATGAAAATCACAGTCGGAAATAATTTATGAGATTTCTGCGTTCATCATGGCAAAAAAAATTTAGAGCTTCAAGCATCCACCTAACCTACAGTACATATGGTACATTCTGTAGTATACGCATTGCCTTGAAATTGAAATGCAATTCTTGAAAATTTTTTAATTAAATTGCCTTACCCTGTAATGTAATTCACGCACTTTTTAGTACCATACATACTGGTATAAGTATAGTGGTTCCAGAAGCATTTTAAATAGTAATTTGATTTGATTCAATGATCAGAATGTTAAAAATCCTCATTTTAATAGAGTTATTAAGCACAAATTGAATTGCTACTTTTTGCATTTAGTCGTATTTTGACTACAGTCAAAATTATATTAGATATAACAACTATAGGTATGTCTGTACTTATGACTATACTATGACTGAGATTTTAGAATCTTGAAACAAAGTTTCAACAATTAATTTTTCAACTCAATAAAATGTCAAATATTGCTGCATTTTTACTACTTTTTGACTTAAAATAGTTGTTTGCATCTTTTAACCTCTTTGTATTTGTCTATACCAAAAACTAATCCTTATCTTGCAAAATTTTATTCAGTCTTATATTTAACAAGGAAGGTGCCATACTTTTGAGCATTAATTTCTTGATGTAAATGGTACTTTACTTGTTATGTCTGCGTAATACTTGTACAGATATGATCATGGTATTTAGCTTAAATGTACAAAGACATTAGACCATTGCATTCAATGTTTTTTTGTCAAAATCTAAAAGTAAAAATGCTCTTCAAAAAGTGGGTCTTTAAACTTGTAATCTGTATATGAGTATCAGTAGTAGTAGTGGCAAAAAATTCTGTAGATTTAACCCTTGATGATTGATTGATCTTTTTTCCTACTTTTACTATCACTCAACTCACTGACTGACTGACTACTCATTTTGTACTTTTAAAAAACCTACTTTTAAATTCAACTACTAAATAGTATAGTACTATCAGTAGGGTCCTATATTTACAATATTTACAAACATTGATCGTTTATCTGATCTCATGCTCATGATGATATGATATGATATGATGGTGAGGCTGAGTATTTAGAGATAAATGTGAAAGTTATCCATCAAAATCGACCTACAACATATCATAGACTTTTGAAATTTTCGATTAGTTGATAGGTATAAATTAAGTATTGACTCCTACCTACCTACCTACCTACTATTTAAACCTACTGTAAAAATAAATGCTGCTGCTGGTTTGATTAACTTAACTGAGTATCAGTGACACACCTTAAACTAATAAAGAAGGCAAACACCAAATTAAAATTAAATATTGAGGTTGGCTCAACTACTGAGAATAGAGAATGAAAGACAAGTGCTTTTAATTTTAATACCAGTACCAGTACTTACATTCTACACTACATGCTACTATACCTAGAAATTCAACATTTTTTAAAATATAAACAAACAAATACTCTTTCATTTTGAATTAGTGCAGTTAAAACAAGGCTCTTTGGAACTTCTTAGGTTATAAACGAAGATTTTTAATTGGTTATTTCGATCAAAAATTTGCACTTTTTAGGGACTTTTTCGATCGAAAATCCAAAAATTCGGCCAAAAAAGGACCATAAATGAAATAGAAACTTTTTTATAAAGTTTTTATGGAATTTTTTCCAAATTTTTGAGGATATTTTAATAGGATACTTTCTGCCTGACTACTGACCTAAATCTTCTGAAACTAAAAAAAGACAAATAGACATTTTTCTAAAGGCATGTAATAATTTGTGGTAAATTTTTATATCCTATTTGTCCAATAGGTATATTATAATATCTTGGTGCAAGGAAACAGATTCAATTTTTTCCATTTTATTACTCGAATGGAATAACACTTATGACCCTCTTAAGATAAAATAAGTGAAACTAAAACTAAAGGGCCTATAAATACTAGAAGTACTTACTAGTACAATATATATGTATGTGAGATTTAGAAAATGAGAGTATAAAAACAAGTCTCATAAGTATAAGTAATAAGTACTTAAAATATTTCTTACTTCTCCTTACTTTTATTTACCTTTACTTGACTTGAATTCTACATATTTAACTATCCTGTACTGTATAGATCCTGACTATATGTACATGTACTAGTCACTAGTCACTAGTACAAGCACATCCTCATAAGTTCTCAAGTTAGGTTTAAGATGATCTTAAATAGTGAAATTTATTTATTTTTATATACATACGATTTACTTACAATCGTATAAGGTCTTGCATACTCGTAGTTGTACTCGTAGTAGTATGTGCTCTGAAATTTTAATTTTAAATGCACCCATACTTATCAAAATTTACTTGAATTTACAAGCAAACATATCTACAGATATTATTTACTGTACATACATAACCTACCTACTATCTACTACATACAGCAGGTACTTACGATTAGTTTTCAAAACATTTTGAGCATTTTTTTAAAATCTAACAAATCCATTTTGCAAAAATGTGTCCAAAATATTCGGTAAATATTTTATAGATATATCAAAGTTTGGACCTTCTGGTTTGGACCTTAATGTTTTGGACCTAAGCCCCGGATACGCCATTTATGAAAGTCGTAAAATTTTATAAAAATTTTTGAGTAAAATACATATTATGTATATGTAATGTAAAATATGATGCATAATACCGACCGTAAGGATTACAATATAAGTAGGTAATATAAAATATATGATTTGATGAGTTTGTTATGTTTAAGATAAAATAGTTCTAATACTAATCAATTTATAATTTTTGATAAAAATGTCAAAATCCACGGTTTGGAAATTGAAAATGAGCTCGAAAAAATCTTAAAAACAAAATTATTTTGAAAAGGTTCCTCTCTGTTCCTTTACTTGGTCTTGTGGATATGTAGGTACTTGTATGAGTTCTAAATGGATTTCTACAACTCATTAATTACACGAGATTTGAGATTTAAAAACGAAACATGGAGGGTGTAGTCAAATTTCCAAAATACATTTTATCTACTTGTGTATTCTTGGCCGAAATCAATAATACTTAATAATAGGAAAAACTGTACATATGATAAGCTAGTACCTAGTAGAAGTACCTTCATATGGTAAAATTACACCTCAAAATTTATTATCCAACGGGTTTTCGAGCATCATTAGAATTCTTTCCATTTCTAAAATAATACTTAAAATCTATACCCTAGCACAACAATAAAATAAATCTACAAATAAGTACACAAAGTACATTGTCTTAAAATCTCAAGTTTAAAAGTACTTACCTATCCCTGTACATTAGTATTAGTATTAGTTAAAAGCATTGTCTATCAGCATTAATTTCAGTTTAAGACTTGAAACAAAATGTCATTCACTTTTAAGAGTTTTGATACTTTCAAATTCAAAAGTTCAAAAGTGCCTACATCGCTCGTAGTATCTATTTTTAAAAGTAATTTACCTCAATCAATTTAATAGTTTTATTTTACTGCTGATAGTTTACATATCAATAAATCTGAATAGCGGTAATTTGTATCTTGAACTTGACCCTTAAAACTGAGTACTTAAAAACAAAAACACTGGAAATTCGTACCAATTTGTCGAATTATTAGTATTTTATAGCTGTAAATAAGTAAAAGTTTAAAAGTACCAAGTACTTTTTGAATTTGAACTATTTTAAGATGAGGAAACAATAAAAGTTCTAATAGCTCGAAATTGTTCTAATAAAATTTACCATTTAGTTGTTGAATTTGAAGTCATAAAACCCCTGTACTTTATGAATAGTTGTAGTTTTTATGCAATAAAATCGAGTTTTTTTCCAGAACAAATGAATGAAGGCAGAAGGTCAGGGTCTTTTTTTCTTCAATTTCGACCATTTGGGTCGAAAATGAGGGCTATTTAGTTTGGCAAAGGAAAGTAAAATTGTATTTATTTAAACCTAGATATCAGTATGTAAGTATCTACATTTTAAAGAAAATGGTATCGGCACGATTTCTGACATTTTTGCCTTGAACACCTGAGATATTTCATTCTTAAATCTTAAATACTTGTATTTGCAGTTCTTTAGACCATTCTTACAATAATACTAATATATCTACTCGTATAAGTAAAAAGTCACCATAAATTTAGCTTATTTTTATACTCCACCCTAGAAATAATCACAAAAAAATTCCATTCAGAAATCACACCTTCTGCTATACTCGTATAGCTCAAATACTCAAATATTTTTTTGGTACCATTTTGACCTATTGGCCTTAGAAAGTGATCCATATATTTGTTATTGAACCTTATTTAGAATTTAGTACTAATATAGGTTATGTAATACACTTAATTAATGTATTTAAAACAAGATTTATTTTTGCTTATTAGTTCAAGCCAAAATTATAAATATCATTATTATAGGTATAGAGTTCATTAACTGAACTGATAGGTAAACTTAAATAAAAAGCATTGCATAATTTCAATTTTTCAAATTGAATGGTCAGAAGACACTAATACAACTTTTTGTTGTAAAATTTCGACCTATAGGCAAATTGATTGTCTCTAAACAGGCTCAAAATTTTTTATTAAAGTCATAAATATCAATATCTAAGGGTATATTTACCTATATAGGTAAGAAATTTTGTAAAATTTAGAATAGTCAATAAGACACCAAGTATAACTATCAGTAGGCTGAATTTCTTGACTAGGTTCAATTATTATAATGCTCTAAAGTGATTTAGTTTTATTCTAATCCAAATTAGATATCAAATTCTTAGTCTTAAGTTTAAGTAGTAAATTCCACGTGTAGTCAATCTATAATCTGCCAGTATAGGTACATACTGGTAATGCAGTACAAGTAGTAAGGATTAAATGTCAAGAACACTTTTGAATGCCAAAAAATAATCTTGCCAAAAAAACTTTATCTATCTCTTGGGTCCCTATTCCTAATATGCAGTACAGAATAGTAGTAATTCTTGTTCAATCATCATTACATCACATTAAAGCACTCAAATACCCAACCAATATCTCAAATACTAAACTCCCAGTACTACATAGTAAATACCATATACGATAGATTAAATATGTGGAATTTGAGTTCAATTATAATTATAATTGAACTACACTTGCTACACTTTCATTGGCTCAAGTTGAAACCGAAATGAGTCTTTTCATCTACAGTCACGAAAGCTAGTAGTTATTACAAGAACATTAAATTAAATAGTGACAATTGAATTCGAACTTCATTCACAAAAAAACAATGAGAAATTACCAACTTTATTACTACTTGTACTTTATTACTACTTGTACTTTTATAATGCAGAGTAGGGTACTTTAATAATAAAAATTCTTTGAAATTTTTACAAGTTTCCCGACTAGAGAGTTGCCTGAAATGGTGATTTTTTTTTTGAGTTATTTAATAACTTTTAAATATCAGATCATGCATACGCACTTTAAAGGCTCTTTCCTATTACTATTATACTACCTACTTTAAAGGCTTTTTTTGAGACTTTGACCATGAT
>JAQIXA010000230.1:0-53586 GCA_034699045.1 Nanhermannia cf. coronata Gr-Ori-00579 | reverse complement strand
CCCCCTCCCCTAATCATCAATCGTCATCATTTACTTGACCCCACCCTCCCCCATGACGTCAACATTTAAGCAAATTTTCAGAGCCCAAAAATAAGTACCTATTTTTTTATTTTACTTGTTTTTAACGTTAATAAAATTTTGCTCTTTTACTGAACAAAATTTTGAAAGTCCAATCAATTAACAAAAGATAGGACAAAAAAATTCAAAATTTAAAAGCCTTTTTAAAAAATTTTATGGCATTTTGATAGATTTTAACAAATTTTCAGTTAAAAATGCTTAATAAAAAGATGACGTCAACCTTCTAATTTTACCCCCCTCCCCCCTCGTCATCATTCGTCAACAATTGGACTTGACCCCCCTATCCCTTCTGTGATGACGTAATATGTGAATGCCCCCTTATTAGATTGGGCATTTGAAATTCGGTAAAAGTCTTGTACCTACTATTATGTACCTCAAGTACCCTGACTTTCTTTTCTATACATTCATTGTATGTATTTGCATATTCTATACTTATATGATAAACCACGTAATTACGAGTAGATCATTAGAAATACGTAGGATACGGAGTAAGAACTGAAATCTTGTAAAATAAATCGGGAATAATCTTAAGTACCTTGCCCACTTGAAAGAAAGTGTCTTGAAAGTACCTTGAAACTAGATAGGTACTAATCTTAAGTACTTAACATATAAAAACTTGAAATTTTAGACTTGAAATTTTTCTAAAATCTTATGAGCAGTCATTTTAATCAAAAAATTTCAATCCTATACTTGACCTTTATTGAAATTATAAGCACAAATGTTGTTAGATATCTATATTAGCAAAATGTCCGCCCAAACAGTAGTTTTTTTAATTGAGATAATTGCCCACTTTTTCAGACAAAACTTGACCTTACAACTAAACTAAATTGGACTGACTTCAAAATACCTAATCGTAAAGTCAAGGGTAAAATTACTTGAAAAATTGGTTTTCAATTATTTTGAAGGATAATCGAGAAATACGAGGAAAATTCCACGATTTCAAAATACATAGTAAAATATCAAGTTTCAAGATCAGCAGATAGATAAGTAATAATGTCATTAATTATAATTATAATGCAATAATACACTATAATCCTAGAATTCAATTAAATCTTTTAAACAAAAGTGCACTATAGGCTTGATCAAGTGCTCATTTGATCTTCCATTTGTCCAATTTGCGGTTTATCGTTTCAATTTCAAATTAATTTCAAGTTCAGGTTCAGACTATATTGAATTCTACTTTGTATTTAGATCTAAATAAATGAAATAATGCAATTTCAATTGTATTAGATACGAGTAGAGAGACACTAGAAAATCAAATCAAGTCAAAATTCAATACCAAACAAAGGTCAATTAATGGACATAAAAGTCAACAAAATTAACTTTAAAAGTGGTATTCTTATCTCAATTTTCAATTTGAAACTTTAGTTTTTTCTCATTTGACTACCTAGTGAAATAGTGAAATCTAAGATTTCAAAATTGAAAGAGAGCTTTTCAAAGAATTTGGTCAAAATGCTGACTATTTCAAGCTAATTAAGATGTCAATTTCGAAGAAATCTGATTGTTGAGGAAATTGATTCGATTGCATTCTTGAAATTTCTAATTTTTTTTGATTTTTTTGATTTTCTTTCTATTAGTAAGGTACTTTTTGTACTTTAAGTAGGTAGTAGGTACTAGTGCCTACCTATTATATTAGTAGACCTACTGCTGACTTTTCTCAGAAAAACCTGGACTTGTCGATAAGACCTTGAAAAAAGATTAATGACCGGATTTGGATTTAAAATACTACATTGCATAGGTAGGTAGGGTACTTGGAAATCGAATTCATTATGTTAATGCAAAAAGTAAAAACCTAGAAAATCCTAGGTACCTACTATATACCAAATAGGTACTTATTAGTTAGAGGAAATAGAAATAATAATATGAGTATTTTTTTTATTTTATAAAAAATAAAGCGATTAATAAAATGTGGGTTAAACATAATAAGTACTTATACTTGTAATACTACTGTACAATGTACAGTACTATGAGATTTTGATTGATTACCCGAGATACATTTAGGAAATGAAATGAAATGATTACAACCTACCTGACCCACATTTTATCAAAAAGCATCAAAAAAAAGTATCAAAATGAACGTCTAACGATATTTACAGAATATTTCAGAATAATAGTACAATATTTCATTGGGGATATAAATAGAAATACCTTTATGTTTAAGGGGTAAATTGGCCATTATTGATATTAAACCATTTTAGTGATTGTGATTGACTTTTATTTAAGTCTAGAAGGATCTAAAAGAAGGTATATTGTACTTACGATTAGTATCTACTTTTTAAACAGTTTTAGATGGAGAAAATACAGATAGAAATTCAAATTGAAAGTTTCAAAACATTACATCCTAGATACTTTATTTGATCCAAAATATTACAAAACTACTATGGTCATGGTCTATAAAGTTAAAAAGGGGTTAATTTTATCCCTATTTTGGGTGTATTTACTCCTATATAGCTTCCCCATGTATGAAATTAACACAATTTTTTTTAGTTTAATATAGATTAGTTTACGCTAGGTTAGGATTTTGAATATTTTGGGTTAATTTCACACAGATGTCAAAAATATAGAGGTATATTTTACCAAAATAGGGATGAGATTAAATCGGAGCCTTTAAAAAGCCCTATCTGTTTAAGTGAAAAATTGAGATTTCAAGAGTAAAAAACTAGAGCCAAAAATATTTTAGAGTTTATAAACAGAGGTTTGTTTAAACTTTCAAGTTCAATTCTTTGAATATTTAGGTTATAAAAATCTTATTTGACCTTGATCTTTATTTGACCTTGAGTAAAAAATCTCAAGAATTTTGCTTTTGGCCAATTTGGCTTTGGCATTGAATCAACTACTTTGTACTTAGGTATATACTCCGTAGGTATAGACACTTGCAATTTTGCATTTTTTTACAATTTTGATTCAATAAAGGAATATAAAAGGCTTTTGAGAAAAGATTTTTTCTGGCTAGACTGTTGATAATAATACAGAAATACAATTTTGTATAAAAAGCTCAAAGTTGAAAGAAAAATGTATCTTTGTATCTAAAGAGTAAAAGGTATAGGTAGGTTACTTTATCCATATTCTATGAATTATTTCTGATCCGTGAAATGAAATATTGCATTTATTTTGAAAAAATATAGCCATATTTTTTTCAAAAAATACAAAAATGCATATTTGAAAGCTGTATTTGTATTTGTATGCAAATACTTGCATAGTGTACTTTTGACATTCTATTCATAACCTTTGTATTAAAATACAAGTCAATCTAGTCGAGAAAAATTGTGAAAATAAACTTCAAAAAATATTTCCAGGGTCTATTACATTACATGCCCTAGAATGCTGTAGGTATTTGATTAAAAATTTATTCAATTTTTGATGCAAAATATTACTTATCCTATAGCTGTATTACTTACTGTAATATAGACACCTGTCCTGAATAATCTACTTACCTTACAAACATGTACGAGTATTCTACCTGATATGAAATATCCTTCATACAGTTTAAATTATGATACAAAATTGGCTTTAGCTTATTAGAAAAGCTCGCATACAAAATACAAAATACAAAGCCCTATTTATAGAATCCAAAAATGACATTTTGTCGATAAAAATGATGAAAAATTTCTCAAAATGCAAATTAGGGTGTTTGAATAGAAATGGGAATTTGTTAAATTTTTTAAAAAATTGTCAAAAAATGGTTTTTTTATACTAGTAGGTAGGTAGGGTACTAAATATTTTTAAAATATAACCTAATGAGGTTATAATTTACATGTTTTATTGAAATTATAGCTCACTAAATGCTACAGGCATGAAAATTTCAGACAATTTATATGACATATTTGAGAAAAATTTCGAAATTTTGACATTAATTTCGAAAGTCATTCGAAAATTAATTCAAAAATTAACATTTTTGGCATAGTAGGGTATAGATCTAGGTCTAGAATCTGAACTTGTGATTCTGAATAATATAATCTAATCAAGTAGGTAAGGTACCTGCTATTTCCATAATAAGGTGATATTTTCAATTTTTCAATTCGATTTGCAACATGAAAGTGCTTATTTCCATCTCATTTTTCTCAAAATCTCATTTTTTATACCAATACTTAAATAATAGATATAATAGATATACATATGTCCTTGAGTATTTATTTCGCGAACGAAGCGAGCACTTGCTATTCAACTTTGTTTGCACTTTGTCTGTCTCTCTAGAAGATTACTCGAAAGACTTAAGATTAAAGTGACCCCCTTTTTGACTCTTTTTGACCCCAAATGACTTTTTTTCACCCCAGATTATTACACCCCAAATTAGTTTTATTTTCACCCCAAAAAGGATCAAATTCACCCCTATTAAGCTACAGGCATAAATATACTTAAAAAAGACTGAATAGTTAAAAAATGCTCACTTTCATAAGTTTTGAGTCAGTCTGAATGATAATTTACAAATATTTTGCCCTATTTTTTGAAATTCTTTAAAATAAGCTCAGAAATGTTAATTAATTAGAAATGTTAATGTTAATTGATGAGCTCAGAAGTGATTAGTATATGCAAATTGATATTTTATTTTTGTTTAGATGAAATTTTGTAATAAAAACAATGACAGCCAAAATTATATATACATTAGAATTACTATAAAAGCATGCTGAACTTTGGAAATTTTAAATTACTGAATAAGAAGTGCTTTTCTTGCTTTTGAAGGTCGGCCAACAAGTAACAAGTAATATAACATTGTGGCTTGTAAAATCAATTTGCAAATATAACTTTGCAGGACATTTTCTATATTTTTAGTTATACACAGCTTTTCTGACAATGCTGCCTTTCATTACCTCCGTGGCCATCACTGGTTTTCACTTTTAACTGATGATTTTGCAGAAGTTAGGCTGTCAAAATTCCTAACTTGATCTCAATCTAGTCCTTCACCCCTTTTTTTAACAATATTTTCAGTATTTTCTTAACATATCTGAGCTTATTTTAAAGAATTTCAAAAAATAGGGCAAAATATTTGTAAATTATCATTCAGACTGACTCAAGACTTATGAAAGTGAGCTTTTTTTTAACTATTCAGTCTTTTTTAAGTATATTTATGCCTGTAGCTTAATAGGGGTGAGTTTGATCCTTTTTGGGGTGAAAATAAAACTAATTTGGGGTGAAAATAATCTGGGGTGAAAAAAAGTCGATTTGGGGTCAAAAAGAGTCAAAAAGGGGTGACTTTAAATCGGAGCCTTGGTTTAATAAGTACAAGTTAATTACTTGTAATTTAATAAAATAATGATCCATTGAGTAGGTATATGAACCTAATATACTAATACAGGTATGAACTATATGTTACACACTTATTAATCTTATCTGCAAAAGTCCGGTAGATTAATCTCTTTCTAAAATGCCCTAGATTCCGGGCACAATAGCCCTTTTTTACTCATAGTCACATATTACGATTATAAAATTTCGAATATTGGAATGACATTTCATTAGTCTTCGTTCATGGTGTAGGTCGTCGGGTTCACGGGTTTTTTACCCGGGTTTTGGGTTGGGTTCGGGTTTCGGTTTAAAATTTAAAAACCCAAACCCAAACCCAACCCGGGTTAAAAATTTATTTCTAACCCACTTAATACTGGGTTAGAAACTCATAAACCCGGGTTCAACCTGGGTATGACCCGGGTTTTCACACTAGCTGAAACTTCATTTTTTTGGGCATTTTTTCACGTATTTTCTGGAATTTTTAAAAAAATGATTTGTATAACGTAGAAATTAATTTCAAGGATTGATTTTTCAGAGTGTCTGTTCTCTGAAAACATAATATTTTAAATACATTTATTGAAATTATCATTTATAAAAAAAATTATATGGTAAATATTTATTATTTTTCAGACCCGGGTTAAACCGGTTTATGGTTTAACCCGGTTTATGGGTTTGATTCGGGTTTGAAATTAAATAAACCCATTTTGTTGGGTTCGGGTTCAAATTTTAAAACCCAAACCCGACTGAAGACCCGTGACTGACGGGTACGGGTTCGGGTTTCCTCAAAAACCCACCCAAACCCGAACCCGCCGACCTCTAGTTCATGGTCAGAATCCGATCCAATTCAGATTTAGGCTGATTTAGTTAAAACAGAATTTTATTTATTTATAAATTATCCTGACATAATAGTCTGAAAAATTACATTTCCACCAGATTAATGTTAAATTATATTGTTTTAGCAATTTTTTTAGGCTTAATAGAAAATTTTATAAATTTTGGAATGAATGTTTAATGAATGAATAAATTAAAAAATTTTTAATGAGTAAATTTATGAGAATAGGCATTCTACGAGTATATAATACGAAAAAATTTCATTTTTACTTTTAACAGTCAAAGTTAAATTTATAACTTATAAGGTAACATATAATAACATTAAAAAACTTGTTAAAAAAAATTATATAATAAAGTCCTTTATATTTTCTTTCAATGATTCAAACTTAAATTATGTGTTTGTTTCAAAAAAATTACAAATTTCTTTAAATTATTAAATAAAGTTTAAATAAGGTAATACATAGATAGTTATATATTGTAGAGAAAATTTCTGAATTATTGATTATTTTGAAAATATGTATAGGATATTTCAAATTATGATTATAATTGTTTTTATAGCTATACTTTAATATTAAAGGAAAGTTTAAAAACCTTTAAAAAAAGAAAAATACACTTACTAAATACTAAATTATTCTTATACATATATATTAGTTAGTTATACTCTATACCTATGAAAACCAAATGTAATATTTGAAATAGAGATTAAAAGTATTTATTAGTATAACATAAACATAAATAATAATACTACATATAACCTATTTAAATCAATTTAAATTCCTCAATTCCTCAATTCAGCTCAAAATTTTGTTATAGAGTTCATAAAGAAAGAAAATAAATTTTGAAAATTTTAGGTCAAACTTGATTTTTAAATTTGAATTCAACTTTACTTGTAAAAATTCGCAATTTTGACCTACCTATTTTTTACATAAAAGCTAAGATGAAAATTTTCAGAAAAATACACTTTATTGGTACATACAATTTTTCTATATTATCTACATACTAAGGATAAGTATATAGGTATATTGGATCTAATATATTTTTTAGATCCAATTTTTTTTCAATTTTCATTTAGAGATTTCAAATATTTACTCCTACGAGTGTTCTATAAGTATTTATGCTAGTGTATATGATATTAATATATAGATAGGTATAAAGGTAGTATAAAAAAAAGATCTAATTCATTTTATAAAATGTACCTACACTCTAAGAAATCCGGTGATGATTTTTTACGGTGAAATTATATAGTCCCACCAAAATGGTGACATTTTTTTGTCAAAATTTGGTAGTAATTATCACCAGTGTTGCAAGTAATCGATTACACGATTACGATTACAGCTGTAATCGATTACATTTTCAGAAAACTAACGATTACATGTAATCGTAATCGTAATCGATTACATTTTAAGGCTGTAATCGTCCCTTTTCTACGATTACGATTACGATTACAATTTTTTTTTAAATCTAGTAATTTTAAGCAAAAATATGCGTTAAAATACCTTTAAAAGACCAAAATTTCGAAATTTTTTTAAAAAGATTCTAAAATGTTAGTTATTTGAATGTATAGTTTCAGTATACTAAAATTTTATAGTATACTTGTAGGTACATAGTATAAAATATAGCGTATTTTCCGCATCGATTAATTTTTTAAAGTAATCGTAATTGTAATCGTAATCGTAAATGTAATCGATTACATTTTTGAACCTTAAAAAAATTGTAATCGTAATCGTAATCCGATTACATTTTTAGAACTGTAATCGTAATCGTAATTCGATTACAAAAAAAATGTAATCGTTGTAACACTGGTAATAGTAATACGATGCGAATCGCGATGGGGGTGTATAAAAGTGCATGCATGGTTAGGTCTTGTATTGTAATTGTGACATTTTGCAAAATGGGTGATATTTTACGAAGAATAGTTTTATTTAATAATATTAACTAGTAATTGAAATTGAACTCATTTATTAATAATACTAAACCTTACTTAGGACTTAATGTTATCTAACATAAGCTATCTAGCTATCATAAGCTATCTAGCGAAGCTATCTATATAGCTTCGCTTTTCACAGGTTATAATATAATTATCACCCGATGATTGACTCAACTCAACTTTTGCAAAAAGTAGGGTACTTTTAAAATAAAATATTAAATCGTTTGCAATATGTACACTATACTGTACGCAGTACTCGTACTCATCGATCTATTTAAAAATAAATAGATGATGTGGTCTTGTTGTTAAAAGATAATTAGTAAAAGGTACATGATAATGCATTTTTAATTTAAATGTAAAATACCAAGACAAGATCAAGCAAGACCAAGTGACAAGTGCAGTATGCGGGTCAATTTGTTTCAGTTTGTGTAAAGGGTGAGCGGATCAGGTCAGACTTCAGATTAATTCTCGGATCTAATCTGCTCCTCAGCTAGAATTCCCGGATCAGCAGACCAGAAAGAAAAGAAGCAGACAGCCAGGACAGAGCAGAGAAAAGAAATTAGAAAATGTATTAGAAATAGAATTAGAAATAGAATAGATATTTTATTAGAGTTTGAGTTTGAATTTGATTGGAGTTTTTAGTTTATCAAAGTTTTGGCCTCAATTTAACCCGTAAAAAAGGGGCCAAGCCAAAACTTCGACAAAATAAACCCCGTCTTGAACTTGAAGCAAAGTTCGTACCTTCAATCGAGTCGCCTAAAATTTCCTAAAAAACCCAAGTCGGAATCGAAATATACAATGTTAATGTTAAATACTATGTAATAGTAAAATGTACATATAGTTAAGTAGGTATAGGTATCAGTATCTAATAAAAAAAAAATTACTTTTTGCAAAGTAGCATAAACTTTAGCAGTATCAATTTTTCCATGCTCGTGGCTAGATTAATATACGGTTCCTTAGTCTTGAACAGGAAAAGAAAAGCGAACGTAATATCTGTATATATTATAAGTTATAGACTAGGTACCTTATACATATATGTAATAGACTCTATTATCTGAATCTGAAATCTTTATATGACTTTAATCTACTTACCTCATCTCATCTCATCTCATTACATTACTTACTATATTGTAGCTGTGTTGTAATGTAATGTACCTAATTGTAATTTGATTGTGCATTTACAGTAGGCCCCACAAAAGAGATTTATTTTATGTTACAATAGACAGAGTCAGAGACTACAGAACAGAGTAGCGTACAAATTATTACACAAACAATAAAAAATGTTTTAGAAAAAAACATCGAGATCGGAGACGACGAACACAAAATAGTGGTAATAAGATTATCTATTTTATAAACAAACAACAGTGACAATCTTTATTTTCCTGAAAATAAGTGTATTTTTATCATTTATCATATCATTGTCATTTATCAAAATACACTACAATTACAATATCTTTAACATAATAATAATAACAAATTTTAAATTTAAATTGTAAAAGTAGGTAGGTACATTTTTTCCAATTAAAAATAGTAAATATCTCAAACTACATAAATAAAATACAAAAAGAGGAGGAAAAAAATTATATTAAAGTTTTCCCCAAAATTGTTAACCAGCATTTTTAATTAATTATTCAATTCAGTAAAGATAATCAATCCAAGATAGTAGTTAAAATATCTAGCAGAATAATAAGAGAATTACATATCTTACCTACTTTTATGGGCTCGTATTCGTTTCGTATTATATTTTGCTGAATTGAAATCTAAAAATATTGAAGCTAATTTCTTAATTTGTATAAAAACATAAGTATTATTATTATATTATTGTATTAAGAAATAAGTAAAATACAAATAACATTGTTAATTTTTGAGTATTCAGAAAATGCTTATTAGAAAAAAATATTGATTACTTCACTGATCACTCTACATAATATTATATTTACCTAATTGCATTGAGAACATAAGTATAATCTAGTTTTGCTTATACTAATCATTAATCATATTCATAATTAATTATGTTCGTAGTTCATACTGTCAATTTCCATTCAAGCAAGAAAAATTTTGAGGTAGTTAGTAAGGACAGAGACACTAATCGTGAGTGGGATCACTGGAAAATCACTGGAAAATTTCTTACGTTTTACTACTACATACATACTGCAACATACATTATTTTTTTCCTAAATAATATTTTTAACTATTCATTTATGAAAATATAGAAATTCCTTTTATATAATATTAAGAATATATTGCATACTATATTTAATCTTAAGTTTTAAATGTTAAGTAGTAGGTAGTATTAGTATAGAGATTATAAATTGTTCGATTTGCTTGCTTAATAAAGATTATTTTATATTAATTAATTTAATAATAAATATTTATGATGTTAAAAATTTAAGACACCATACTAGCATTTATAATAGAAACCAATTTATAATAAAATCTAGTCTAATTAATTGTAAATATTATACATATCAGTATTTTGTGAGTTTTTAAAGCTAAGTTGATTTCATTTTCATTTTTTTTGGACACAACGACGTTTTCTTATTTAGATCTATTGAGCACCTAAAAAATTGCATATAACACATTAGTTATCAATATCAATCATATATTTTCGAAAACCTTAAAAAATAAATAATCTTGAATCAATTTTGCTTACCTTTTCAGTAATTGTTATTAGAGCCTTTTGATAGGGAGAATCTCTCAAAGTATTGGCATAACGAACAGCCTCTAAGCAGTATCTCTGAGCGAGAAACTTTGTTTGCTCCAAGCCATCTGAATTATGAACGTGATTAAGAGCCTTTTCAACATCTCCTTCAACTAAAGAGAAAAAAAAAATAATTTATAATATTTGCTAAGATTCCTTACTCTGTATAAGTATTAATTTAATAAGAGTTTTTCATAATTATTACAAATACGTACATACATACGTACATAGTACATACATATATGATGTATGATTTTGATTTTGATAATCTCGTATACATAACGTAACCTACCTATGTAATTATGTACTAATGTAATTTATATTTTTACCCGAAAATCGCCGTTCGATCAGCTTTTCCAAAGAAGGATCCTAGTATCAATAAAATATGCTTTATTTAATCATTAGATCATTAAATTATTGTGGTGTATACATTTAGATTTAAGTAGATGAATGTACGAGTAAAATACACCGTATAATATGTAATATAGTTAAAGGTAATGCAAAATCCTAACAAAGAGACAGTATAGAAAGAGAAGAAATTTAGATCAGATCAGATCAGCAGTTAAATAAAAAATATGAGGCTTGAAGCTATAAATTAATACATCAAAAAATCATAAGAAGTCAAGAAAAAATAAAATAAAATAAAAAGTGTAAATCAGATGGAATGGAAATAGAAGTCAGAAACACTGATAGGCAGGTAGTACGCGTACCTACTACCTACTACATATATTCATATTTCATATTCCTTGTATACATATACCTACTTGCATTTTGCATTGTTTTATAAAGTAAATAGCTATCGGCAATCACGTCATTCATCTATGATATTGATGATTCGAATTCGAACTCGAACGACTATGTTATAAATTTTAATATGTTTATATTTATAGTTTCTATATTAAATATTAAATAACGGTACAAGAGGGTCAACCAAACCCACCCCACAACTACGTACATAATATAAATTCAACTCTATTCTTTACTGATCTCTCGCATAACTACATTTAAAGTAGTCCACTCACTCATCAAAGTCAGATTCAAGATGATTATGATTACTGATTCTGATTCTGATTTTCATATCATAATAATCAAATAGTTCAAATACAAATCAGATAGATAAATAAAGTAAAATAAATCGTTAAAATTTTAAAGAACTTAATAATTTAAGATTTTAAATAAAATGACAAAAATATAAATACATACCTACAGATATGATATATACCTACTACGAATATTATACGAAGGTATTCACTTATCACTTTAAAAGAACATGAATATTTTCTAATATTTGTTCTGGTATACCTAAGTAACCTATACATAGGTAACTAGTATTACTTTTAATTATTCTGTATACGTATGTAAATTATTGTAATTTTTCATCATCATCCTACCCCTATCTATCCCTACCCCTACCCCTACCTATATATAGTACCTAATACTTAATACTAATAAGATAAATAGGTATTAATTGTTGAATTCCATTTTGTATTGACTTAAAGAATAGGGTATTGATCATTTCATTCATTCAACATATATAATTATCCAAGTATTTACTACCTACCTCATTCATTCATATCTCTACCTAACCCCTAAAATATAAATAGAAAAAATTATGTAGATGTATGCGATGATCAAATCAAATTATTTGATCAAGGCCCTGGACAGGTTTTTTTATTGAAAAATAAAGTAAAAATGCCGAATTGTGCGATATGATATTAATTAAATTAAACTACCAAACAAGAATGTACTAGCCCTTTCTTATTCAGCAAAGATAAAAAGAAAATAATAATAACCTACTTAAAAAGAGCGAAATGTTCATAACTATTTTATAATGAATTGTTCGTAAAGTATCTATTTGCCAAAATTAATTCAAATATATGGATAATTAGTAGTAACGTTGCTTACCTTTTGAGAAGCAAAAAGAACAGGAGCTGTGGCTAGGCCCAAATGTAGATCTGCTGCTGCAGGTTTACCCATTGTAGCCGTGGAAGAAACAAAATCTAACAGATCATCGATGAGTTGAAATGCGATTCCTACATGCTTTCCATATTGAAAAGCCATTTCTGCAAGGCTCTCGTCAGAACCACCAAGAATGGCAACACCTTTACAACTATAGGCCATCAAGGAAGCTGTTTTATTAAATGTTTTGCCAATATAATGAGCAAATCTTTCAGTATTTCCTTCGTTTGCTCCCATTTGCATAAATTCCCCTTGAACAAGATCTTCCAACACTTGTGCTAGAATCTGTGTCACCTCATCATTATTGAGTCGAGCGACCATAGCACCAGCTTTGGCTAAAATATAGTCACCACCAATTATTGCTTTTTTCTGTCCAAAAAGTGCGTTCACACTTGGCTTTCCTCGACGTGTATCAGATGTATCGATTACATCGTCATGAACTAAAGTTGCAGTGTGGATCATCTCAGATACCAAGGCCAACTGCTTTTGAGAAGGCAGAATAAAACTATAAAAAAATCAAGAGATAATATTAGATAAGGAGATATCTAACACTTCACACTAAAAGCTTAAAGAAAAAAATAAGCGATAAAACTGGAACTGCCGGATTTTATCTTTTAAAAACTATGGTCATAAGTCATGAGTGACTATCACAGACTATGTAAAGCTTATTATATAAAAGTAAATACAATATAAACATGAAATTAATCTTAAATATCAGTCTCTCTAACTTTAATTTACTTTTACTGACGTGGGACAATGAAAGAAAAACTATATAAATCACCTATTATTTCCATGTAAATGTGCGTTGACGGCTCGAGCCATTAAAATGGAGATCAAAGGTCTCACAGCTTTCCCCTGACCATCAAAATAATAGGCCGCCACATCACATAGCTCCATATGTTTACCACCAAGCTCCTATAATATAATATATCATAAAATAAAAATAAAATGAATATCAATAGTTGCTTAATTTAAAAAAATCCATTATTACTTTTCTAATATCCTTAACGAGGTCTTGAAGGTCAGGTTCGACAAGTTTATGTGGGTCAATTTGGGGCACGGTCAATGAAGGTATGATATTTGGATTGCCAGATTCTTGCGAATGAAGTGGAAGCATATGGGACTGATGAGAACTATTGGTTGCAATAGCTGTACCATGGACATCACTTAAGGATGCTGCCCATCTGGCTAAAATTGGATTCTATACAATTAACCAAAAAAAATAACACACATTAGCATTAAGCATTAGAATTCATTTTAATTTTATATTTCATAAACTAACCATTGGTTTATACAGCAATTTCCGTATAGAATTCATTTTTGTTGGCTTTAGATTTGGACTGCTTTGACTTTGACGAATGTAACAAAATACAGGTCAAAGTCCAACTTTAGATCTTGACCTTGGTGCGGTATCGGTGTTGTGGTGACAGTGTATCACCAATTTAATTGCTTAAAGTCATATATAATATTATAAGTTTGTAAAGCTGGTGGCCTCAATAAAACTTTAAACACACAAAGATGACATATGACATTAATATTCTAATTTACTTTATGAACTTATAAAATTTAATTCAAAACTATAAACACTTGTACGTATTTACCTTTAGATTAGTTAGCACTTGCATTTATCTATAATATTGCAATTAGCACCAAAATTAAAATAAAAGTCCACACTCTCACTGTATACTATTTATCTGTCAATCACTTCACTATATAATTTGATTTGTCTAATTGATCCAATATATACAATCGATTTATATTTATCTCTGTATATTATAATTATGATATTTTAAAATGTAATTTATAATTGACCTTTAAAATACCTTAAAAACCTAACATAGGTAATTTCAAAAATAACTTTAATTTAGCTCACCTAATTCCACTTAAAAATAAAATGAATATGAATAGAAAAATTTTTGGTCACGTCACCAGCTGTGAATTGGTGAATGAATGAATTGAGGGTAATGTGGAAATATTTCCAAAATTCTGCTGAATTTTTGGTAAACGAATTTTGGAAAAAAATCAGATTTCAGTTTCAGATAAAGGTCAATACACTTGTTATATAGAGAGTGGGGCCATAAATTTTTTAGGTGATAAATTCTTTATAATTATATTATAATAATATAATGCTTTTTATAAGGGCTAAAACTAAATAGGTAAAGTATTATACCACCTATATAAAATAAAGATACCTTATTTATATTTATGTACTACAGTACAAGTACAGTGTACAGTGATATCCTCATATCCTCAGGCTATTAGCGATAAAAATAAGCTTTAGCTTTATGGGATTTGATATTTAAGTTTTAAGTAGGTAACATGCCGTATCTTATAAATAAGTATGTATATAAATATATAAAGAATAAGGGCAATATTAGTAATATGCCCAACCATGACCATTTCTGAGTTTTACTTTTTAGGTTTAGTTTAGTTCATAATTTCATACCTAGTTTTATAATATATTTAAATTTAAATGGGTAGTAGGTAAGGTTAGGTACTTTTTGAATCTCTTGCTCAGATAAGTAAAGCGGAAATGAAGTAAGTAAATAGAGTAATAAAAACCCTTTAATTTATGAAATTGACCGGTACTCCGTTAAGTCCGTTCTGTTCTGTTCTGTGCATTTATATTTTCGAATAAATCCTAAAATCTGAAATTCAAATTTTGAAGTTTCACTAATAACCTTTATTCTCAAATCAATCTTTAAAATTTAATACACTTTCCTTTCCATTTATAAACTGATGAACTGATGCTTATGATCTGCTTAATTATGATTTGGATTTAGATACTGACCTGACCGCTGGTACAGGATCCGATTGTATGTGAGAGAACGAGAATTTAATTTTTATAGATCGAGAAAATTCTCAAGGATTTAGAGATTTAGGAGAGAAACATCTAATTCAACATTTAACTCTAAATAACCATAAGTCCAAATTGTTTCTAGATCGAGATCAGCAGTACAAAGACCAATTATCAATAAAACTGAGGTCGCGATCGAGATCCGACCCGACCCAAATTGAATTCCAAAATTCAACTATATCTATAGACTAGGTCTAGGTGATTCTTTCAAATTGAAATAGAATAGCTAACTTTCAAGAAAACCGAGTCATTTAAATTAAAAGTTATAAATAGAATACAATTTTTGCTTGTATTTTGCTTAAATATAATTAAATAGGTAGGTTATAAATTATAAAGTCATTAAATTGATATACATACTTTTAATTAAAAATTTAACTTTCAGTTCCCTCCATCAATTGAAGTAGCATTTCCTTCTATTTTAGCAAAAATTTTAAAAACCAAGTATCAGTGTTATTCACAATGAATATAATATTAATATTACATAATGTACAAAAAATTTTGCTTACCTGTTTTTCAGCCTTCTTTCGCAACTTCTCTTCTTTTTTAGCTTCTTTTTCTAATGGAAATTAATTAAAATAATGTGAATTCACAAAAAAGTGATATGTCGAGTAGATAATTGAGATAATTCAATAAAGCATGGTCTATAGTTATAAAATAATTTACCTTTCTGAGCTACCATTTCGATAAATTTCTCATCTTTAGGATCTACTTTGAATCCGAAATGCCTTCTTACTTCTTCAATTAGTTTATCTTTCTTTTCCTATAATAAAATAAAAAATTTCTCTTAAAATTTTAAATGGTTTTTAATTTTAAACTACATTATTCATAATGAAATAGCCTAAAGTTATTTTTAAAATAAATAGCTAGAACTAGAAACCACGATGATCGAAATTGTCTTGTCTTGGGCGAACTATCAAAATCAACTCTTTATATCGATTCTTTGAAATTCTTTACTTGCCTGAATTAATAAAAGTTCTTTCTCCTTAGCTCTCCGTTTGTCATGAACTAATTTAATTGCTTTTTCATTTTCAGCCATTCTTTCTTCGACCTCTTTCATTCTAAATAAAATATAAGGCATTAGTAAGTAGTTATTTATAATAACTTAATAAGGTATATTTTACATTCGGTAATAGGTTTAACTGTTTAAGCTTAAGTTTATGCTATAACTTATAAAGGTATACTACTTTATTAATTTTGAACTCGATTTGTTTAATACAATATAGATTTACCTAAGAGCAGTGGCTTCAACTTGGAGACGTCTCTTTTCTTTATTTTTTTCAACGACTTCTAAAATATTATAAGGATAAGCTACTTTTTCATATTCAAGTGTTTCGTCTAAATCTGCATGTGTTGGCCATGAAATTCCCGGATTAATTCCAGTAGATTCACCATATTGTGCATACATTTTCTTTCTATAACCTACTGTAATATGCATCCAATGTTTAGGCTCTGGAAAAGGAATTAAACCATGTAAACGGCGATAGTGGCTTTCTTTTAAACCAGATTTATTTTGTATTGCTTTAATTTCTTCTTCTGTATACTCTTTAGGTTGAGTTGAAGTTAATGGCATTAATGATACATTTTCATCGCGTACATCATCATCTTCCTCTACTTTTATTGGTGTTAGATTTGCTTCAGGCTCCTTTTTTGATTTCCAAAAACTTATATTATTTGCAGAATTAATTTGATAAGGCTTAATCGGAGTTAATAATTGCAATCTTTTATAGAAAATCTGAGCCAGTTGAGACATTTTGAGTCAATTCTAAAGGTTAAAATATAATTTAGTCAATGTCAATTATGCAAAAAAAAAAACACCAAAATTAAATACTAAAAAAATTCCTCTTTAACTAAAACTTACCTGATATCTGCTGGACTATATGACTGGACTGGTCTGGGTTAGCTTACAATTCAACTTCAACTTGACTTCTCAATAATGAGATGACTAGGAACCTGACCATGAGGGTACTTTTATTTTAACGACCTTGTCCTTGTTTGGTAATTGACAACAATTTTCCTAACTTCCATACATCAACCTTTAAAAAAAGTAAAATTTCAATGAATTTCTATTGCTAGCTCTATTTTACTTGTTATTTTATTAGATACTTTATTTATGTGTATTTATTTATTACAGCTCTGAAAAACCATAATTTTACAAATAAATATATATGAAACCATAATTTTACAAATAAATATATATGAAATTGATGAAATTAACTCCAAATCTGGTTTTTCAGAGCTGAAATAAAAAAAAGACCTTACCGGGTAACAGAGTAGGTAAGTTCAATGACCTGTAGCTTTTGACCGGGAGGTAAGCATTAGCGACGCAATCTGACTTCAGATTCGGACTCAGGGGGTCTCAAAGAGTCAGAAATCACTTTCAGAATATTTTAATTGACTTGCTTTGGCCGGTATTCTCGTATTTTGCCCAAATTAATTAGGTAGCAAAAAATATTTTTTATAAAAAAATATAAATCGAATCCAAAATCCATCCGTCCCTTTTACTAAATTCAACGAATTTTTGTTTTGATACGAGATTTTGAATTTGAGAAATTGAGATTTATTTTTATTTTTATTTTTTATTTTTGATTTTTGATTTGAGAAATAAAAAATAAAATCTCAATCTTAAAAGAAAAAGAATGTGGAACTTCCACAGTGGAAGTGAATTGTGAAATTGTGAATCGAATCGAATGTGAATGAAGTCGAAGAGTTGAGAGTTGAGGTTGATGAGAGTTCTGGACTGGATCTGGAAGTTGAACTTTGATTTTTGACTTTTGACTAACTACTAACCAGGGGTCTGATTTAAATCCGTAAGAAAATATTTATTATTTTAGCTTTGAAATTGAAAAGACTAATTTTGACCTCAATTTTACATGTCGGCGAGTATCTAGAGCTAGACACATAACATGTAAAATTGAGGCCAATAATTATGTTTACATAATTTTATAAAACTAGTTTATGAAAAGATTATAATATAATAAGAATAAAATAAGCAAGCAAGAAGCAAGTATTGTATTGTATTACAATTGATTAAAACTAAAATTAATTATATAATTATATTTCATTATTTTTAAGAATGATTCTTTTTCTTTTATTAATAATATTATAAATAGTCTTATCATAAGATCAATATTCAAGTTAATTTTTATCATTTGTTTTTGTAGGTACATAGTACATACATACAGGTACATATAGGTTGAAAATTGAAGAGTTTAAATGGTTCAGGTTAAAGTCGTATTCATCGAATGGAATGAATGATAACAAGAGAAAATGGTAAATTTTAAATTATACAAACTTTTGATAATTTAATTAAGTACCGACGCGACGTAAAATAAAAGCTAATTCTGAATAATTTCTTTAATTTCATTAGGTTCGTATATGTTAAGGAATCTTATGTCCATGTCAAGATCTAGAATCTAAAATAGAACCCAAATTACTGTACTGTCTACATCAACTTTCAAGAACAAGAACGACAAACTTTAATTTGAGTAATGATGTTTTGTGTTTGTTCTACATAGTTTATTAGTTTATTGTTAATATGGATAGCGTGTTTTTGTTCATTTTTACCCAAACATTTGAAGAAGTTCAAAGTTCAACTCGTACCGTAAGGGTTGAGTCAGAGTCAGGACTATGTTTTCTAACAGAATCATCAATTATCAATATTATGCGTTTAAGGTAAAATGGACAACAAAGGATTACCATTGCCAACAAGATTAAGATTACTTGACTTAAAATATTCCATCATCGCTGCTATTATTCTACTGATGCTGATTTCGTTCATAGTAATTGGTTTGGGATTTCTAATTTATCTTTTTAATTGTAATGATGTAAATGAATTCGAAAACATGTTGAAGTCAAACTCAAGTGTAAGTATTTACTACGTTTTATGCCTACCTACTATTTTATATATTATATTTTTCTAAATTTAAGAAGGAGAAAGAGTTAAATATAAACAAAAACAATGATGATCTATCAATATTCCTACTTATCCTTAGAAGGTGAAGGCTAAAAGTCTTAAAATTACGACTTATTAGGACTAATGTTTATGTTCATAATTGGAATTGGTCAATATAAAGTATATAAGTAACCAGTAACAGTAATTGTAAATCGTTTAAAATTATTTAGTATCAATATCATCGTAAGTCGTAAACAAAAGACCACAATTACAATTTTACTATTAAACAAATAGGTAACTACTATTACTCACTATCTATTCTCCTAATTGATAAATAATATTCAAAATTATGGAAAGATTAAGAAAGAATTTTTTTAAATATTTACTTTAGAATTAGAATTTTTAATAAACAAAAGTAGGGTACATACATTATTAGGTATATATACTTGCACTTGCACAATGCATTGCCTTACCTCTACCTCTACATTAATCTACATATTAGGCATTAGGTAGGTAGTAATTAGGTTATATATGTTCATATCAGTATACTTTGATATGATAAATAGTACCTTACCTATTATAAAGATACATTATGGTGTTTCTTTCAAAATTAAAATAATAATTTTTACGTAATATTAATAATATTAGGTAGGTATCTTAGTAGATTGTAGCAACTTATTCGATCATTGCTACATTTTTTTGAAATACTTAGACAAATAAATATTTATTATAAAATTTTTTAATTTTACTAAAATTCAAATTATTTTGTGTTATGATTATGATGACTAAATTCACCTTATAAATGTATTAGAAGATAAATGCAATGGTACTTGGTACTTACTTTGTAGTTAAAAAGAATAAGATCTTAAATATTAAGACTTGATTAGGAATGTTTTTTATTGTATAACATATCATTCTGGTAATGTCTCATCGCATTAATACCCTACAAGAAGTAATAAAAGCAAGCTAATACTTACATTTACTTTAATAATATATGTGCTTGGGTTTGGGTTATATTGAACTCTTATCTTTTAGACTAGACCTTATTTTTAACAACCTTGACTTGAAACTTAAATATTGATGTTTAAGTGTTGTAATAGAGTACTTTAATATTTAACTTATATATGAATTTCATTTTACAAAATTTTAGATACTTTACAAATGGATTCGTCGTAATTGTACTGCCACTTATTCCCTTCAAATACTATTGCTCAACAACCAGGGTTCAAGATGGATATCTAATAATAAAAATAAAGTAAACAAAACCAGTTCAAACTTATTCGAGCCAATGAATTCGTCTGTGCTTGATATTTCTGATGAAACTGCTTTAAATGACATACTTCTAGTTTTACCAGAAAAAATTCATGTGAAAGACCGACGTTTGAATCAGATGTTTCAGATAAACGAACTTTGGTAAGCCAAGCTTAAGTAAATCTAAACCTATTTAAGCCATTTCTTTTCTTGAACTTGTATCATTATTCATTTTGCGGTTGGCTCTCTCAGTTAATTTAATTTTCTAATATTTTCAATTATTTCAACTCATCAGCATTAGTCTATAATTATTTGTGACATTCTTTTCTCTTTTCATACATATTATATTCCTGTACGTATCTAATAATAGTATTTATTTGAGAATTGAATATTTTTAGACAGCATTCAAGGCATATTTTTTTTTATTTTAAGTGATAGTGATTGTGTAAGAACTTTTTTGTCGTGAATATAAAACCAAGACCAGTTAAAAAACTTCAGATTTCAGAAGATCTTATTGCTTTAGATTTCGATAAAAGTAGACATGTCAGTGTCAACTGCCATCAGAGTCAAGACCAAGATGTCAAATTTATTTGAAGATTCCTTGTACGTAAAATATTTAAGTTTACTAAATACCTAAATAGTAAAATAATCTACTTTAGAATTAAAAAATTAATTATCTCCTATCAATTTCTTCCGATTGTATTATAGTAACAGAACATTATGTCTCATTTTTTCTTTTGGCGATCAATTAGCGTCAATGCATTCCTTTTGAAATTTACTTTTGATATTTGCCAAATACTTAACAACTTATTTGATTGATTTATCAACGATTTGAATATTACTTACTATTAACAAGTGGTTTATTCTTATTACTATTAATACTAACTATCCTATCACTAGTCACTGGGTATCTATCTATTACTATCATATTCATTACACACATTTCTCACTACTGCATTACATTAAAATTAATATTAAAACACTACATTTTTAAACTTTAAATACTAAGATCAAGCATTAGTCAGGCTATTTTTGAATTGTTCAATTTAAAAGAATTTTAGTACAAAGTAGGTATACTTCATATAAGTATCAGCATACATCTGAAATTACAAAGTATGAGTGAGATACTTTTCATTACTGGTAATTTCCCTAGCTATGGTTCTTATCTTGAACTTGAACGAACTTTTAACCATATATAATGTAGTATTTAGGCGTAAGGTAGGGTAAAAAGAGCCCTTATCTTTGATAATACTGAAATACTCGGTTCGGTATAAAAGAGAATCATAATAATAGTTGTACTTACAATTAGATGTAGATGTAGATACATATTATTGTAGGTATGTGAAGTTAATACCTTACTTAATAGGTACCCTACCTACTTAAGATTAATATTTTGTAATATAAATGTAGGTAGGTAGGTAAATGTACATACAATTAATACTATTTCTCAGCATACATATTTGAAGTTTACTCATATAGAGATTCAGTAGGTAGTAGGTATACTATACATATGGTGCAAGCGGTGTGAATAGACAAATACATATAGCTTTCATAGTATAGTAACTTTTTTTGAACTTTTTTTGAAAAGAAATGAATATTTTAACTTTAACCTTGATTAATATTACACATTAGAATTTTTTGTGTTTTTCTGTTTCAAATAATATTACTGGGTAATATTTTGATTTCAGCCTAGTATAAAAGAAAAAGGAAAATTATGTTTTTGTTAAATACGCGTCACATACTCTTATTATTCTATTTTATTACAATCGTAATTATAGTATAGGGATCTGCATAGTACATTATAAGTATCTATTTAGATTAACAAATGGATTAGATTTTTCTGCAATGATACGTTTTAGTTTTAGTTTATTCATTCTGTAGAATAATTGATCATACATGTGTTTTTTAGATCATCATGATCAAGGACTCAAATTTGCATATTGTCTATTCTCTTTTTGTTCTAGAATTGACTTTAATCAAATTATATTAAATATGTACTTCCACCTTTTAAATTATAGTATTTGACGAAGCAGACTCGGTCCTTTGATTTTGAATAGATTGTTTTGTTAATTGTTATTGCATTGCCAGAAATGATGGTGTATATTTATATGTAGGGTAAATATAAATATGTGGTATGGTACTGTATTGGGGCTTGGACATAACCTTGGTTAATCCGAAACAGCATGACCATGTAATTTTAGTCGTAATAAAATGGGCCTATTCGTCACAAGTTCGCACTATATTATTGTCTCAAAATTATTGTATTACATTACATTTAGGTTTATTAGTAGTATTGCATAAGTACATCACTAGAAAAGAAACCTCTTTTTTGAGAAATCTCTATAAAGAGCAGGGTACAAATAGAAAAGAATTATATAATTTATAAAGAATATAGTTTTTTATCAATTTGGTGGTATTTGTAAATAATCATGATTTTACTTTTTATGATTATACTACATACATTACCATACCATTAGATTTTCCTTTTGATACTCACTCCGATTTGGATTCAGTAGGTAGCATTGCGAATTGCGAATTACGTTACAAATAGCATTTGTTAGAGTAAAATTTTATACCTCTGATTATGGGAGATATGAGGATTTTTGTATTTCCCATCTATAAGAAAAAAATCCGTTTATTATTATGTAATGTGATAAATAAGGTAAATTTCAAATTAACATGTTTTACTTTATTATGTGAAATTTACCAAAAACTTTACAATCTTAAATAAGATAAAAAGGTCTACATACACTTTATACAAAAGTTTCACTGTAATTTGTAAGTTGAACTATTGACTAGGAGAACTTGTAAAATATCTTGAACTCGAATCAATGCAGGTGATTCGAGGATCGAATTAGGATCCTGTATGTCTTGTGACTTTTTAGCTTTAGCTATTTTATAAGATTTCCATTAGGTATACTTTAGTGCCTACTTTCTATTCTTAAATTATTGCATTTTTATATCTAAGAGATTACATTTTATGTAGGTTCCTAAAGCTTAAATAATCATTTTTACGATTGAAAGAAAAAACAATACTTAAAATACATATATATAAAATTAATATTTGAGGATATTTTAAAATAACCTCGAGAATGTTATAAAATAGTCACAAAAATCTTTTGATTTTTATAACTTCATAACATACATATCTAACACCTCAAATAAAATGTATAGGACAAATAGTGGGTACCTAAATACCACACAGATCATAGACTGAGAATTAATGATGTAGTAGTTAGCAGTTGTAGTAATAGTATTGATATTGATATGTATGATACTCTACATTTTTGCGAATAGTTTTTATGGTTTAATATTCCTTGTTGCTTTTACATAGTAATACTTTTCTTTATAGATACATGTTTTGCTAATAGATATGTTTTATTTGTCATGTTCAGTTTATCAATAGCAAATCATCGTGTAGTTTCAAACCCTTTTCTGTATTAATTTGACACCTATTAATTGATTTTATCATTGTTGCTATTAATCAAACAAAATTGATCTGTAAAATGAATAAAAAATATTTGAGCTTGGTTTTACTATTACAATTGTTTTGTTTGTTTGTTTGTAATGTTTTTGGACAAAATTTCGATCCTCCTTGTAAAAGGTATATTATTTTCACTTTTAATTAGTTCCTGATCAGATGAATGAAAGTAGAAATCTTAATGAAGCTTTCTTTCAAGCCTACCTGTATTTATATACCCCAAATTGTGAAATTCATTTAAATAAATTGCTTGAAGTAAAAAGTCTTTCCTATTCCTAATAGTGAGTAGGTAGTGAGTAGGTTCTGTAGTCTGTAGGGCACATTTATAACGATAAGTAAAATGAACTTATAGTTAGTCTTTACTCGTTAGATGCATCAATTTCAATTTAATCTTATTAATCCTAAATCCTATGTAAGTAACATTTCTTATCGACTAATATTTTAATAGAATGCAAATATATTCTACTGTAAATACTTCATAATATAAATATAGCGATTTCTTTCTGTTTCTAAACATCAGTAAAATGATGCTTATACACTTACAAACTTACAATTGTTTCTTTTAAATGAGTTTTTACTTCTTTTATAATTAATAACATTTTAATTAAGTTTCAATATACTTTTTTTAGCGATATCTACTGTCACGGTGATCTGCTACACACAGTCGAGATGGCTCATATCTATAAGGACTCGAAAACCTTTGTCGATAAGAAATTAAAATACCCACCGAAACAAATATTAGCAAATTGGAGCCTATTTCGTCAAAAATTTGGAAATAATCCTACAAAGGATGATATACGTGAATTTGTTGAGGATAATTTTGACCCTGAATCATGTAAGTACATACTGTTTTATTTATTTTAATCATTTCACTTATCTGGCTACAGAAAATTAATTTCAAACTTTTATTTAATTTGATTCATACTTGAGCAGCAACAGGGATATTTAAAAGTTTTATTTGTTAACATTTTAGCACAATTTGATCCATGGGATCCTGTGGATTGGAAGGAGAAACCTAGTTTTTTAAATAAAATTCGTGATCCACAACTTCGGCTCTGGGCTCAAAACATCAATAACATTTGGAAAGAATTGGGAAGAAAGATCAAAGATGATGTCCGAGTTAATCAGAATCAATACTCTCTCATTTATGTATCTAATCCGGTTATTATCCCTGGTGGAAGATTTGTAGAATTTTACTATTGGGATTCGTATTGGATAATTAAGGGACTTCTTCATTCTGAAATGAATACAACTGTACGCGGAATGCTATTAAACTTTATTGAATTAATCGAAACGATTGGATATGTACCTAATGGTGGAAGAATTTACTATGAAAGGTAGGTTATATACCTCTTACTTTATAATATAATAATTAATAATTTTACTTATGCAGTGATTAACAATATGGATTATTTTTTTTAGATCTCAGCCACCTCTTCTAATACCTATGGTTAAATTATATCTTGACAAGACAAACGATATTCAATTCCTTAGAGCAAATATTGGAAGTTTAGTAAAAGAATTTCATTTCTGGCTAGACAAAAGATCTATTCTAGTCAATCATCGTGGAAAAGAATATCGTCTACTTAGGTATAATGTTAAAAAAGATGGACCAAGACCCGAGTCATATAGAGAAGATTATGAATTAGCGCAAGAAATACCTTTAGAAATGGATAAGAAAGAATTTTACTACAACTTAAAATCCAGTGCAGAATCAGGTAAATGATCGATCAAGTTATAGAATCTCACTTTTACTAAATATTCGTACACTCATACATTGTACACATACGTATTACGTATTATACATATTATACATATTATATCATAGGTACAACAAAAAGTAAAAACAAAATTTTTATTTAGGTTGGGATTTCTCGTCAAGATGGTTTAAAAAAGGTTCTGGATCGGAAAAATCGAATATATATTACAACCCCCAAAGTAAAAGTCATTTATAATTAACTATTTTGCTGTTATTTATATGATGTTGTTATTGTTTTAGAAAATCTCACATTACTCTATACTCGCAATATAATTCCAGTTGATCTGAACTCATTTTTTTATCTCAACGCTAAACTACTACAAGAATTTTTTATCAAAGTAAGAATATTCTACTTTTAAATCTAACAATAAGTTCTTAAATTATGTGTTCCCTCTAACTTGAATTAATGTTAAATTGGATATTTATAGTATAATACTTAATTGAATGAAATTAAAATCCAATATCTCTTCTGACAAAATGATGTGATTTGTGATCCTCATTTTCTTTAAGATATTGGGAAGCAAAAAAATAATATTCCTATTTATTTAATAGATTGGAAATCCAAGTGGTGCTGAGTATTACAAAAATATTGCCGATGAATGGAAGCAGACAATAAATGAAGTATTTTGGGACGAATCACTTGGTTCTTGGTTTGATCTGGATCTTAACACTGGAGAATTACGTACAGAATTCTTTCCAAGCAACATAACACCTCTTTGGGTTCAAGCTCAGGAGAATGAGCTGACTGTATCAAAAGTCTTGTCTTATTTGAAAAAAACTGGGTGCCTCGATTATCCCGGAGGTAACATGAGATTGCTTTGCTCGCTCTCTTGACAGCACTTAACAGTTTACCTTTAATTTTGTAGGTATACCGACAAGTATGGAGGAAACTGGGCAACAATGGGACTTTCCGGTAATTATAAATATATTTAAGGGATATAAACATGATATAACATGACCGAATGAAATAAATAAAAATGTATGAGCCAAAAATTTATATTTAAATTAAATGATTAAAAACCTTCATTTTTACTCATTTTTTTCAGAATGGGTGGGCGAATTTACAGCATATGATGGTAGAGGCTTTAGAGACAAGTGGATCAAGTGAAGCAAGACAAATAGCGTATAGTTTGGCTGAAAAATGGGTCCTAAATGTGTTCACAGCTTACCAACAAGCTCAACCCAATGCATTATTTGAAAAGGTAAAAAAGCATTTTCAAAACTTAAATTATTTATTTAAAGTACTTACCTACATTGAAGTGACTAATATTTAATTGTGTATTTTTTAATTTATAGTATAACGTCACAGTTGTTGGATTGCCTGGGGGCGGTGGCGAATATGGTACGATTTTATAAAATATAATTGATAACATATATTTGATAATTATTCTCTGTTTATTAGATGTTGTGGTTGGATTTGGATGGACCAACGGAGTAATTTTGGATTTCTTGGACAAATATGGAAATCAATTGTGTACATGTTGTGGACCTCTTAGATCTTCTGCTAAATCGACCACATTTACGGATACAAATCTCAATACAATATTTACTAATTATAATATAATGATGGCTCTCTCGACTATTACAACCTCAGCTCTCTCAGGATGCAAAATTACTTCTTAAATAAGTTATTTTATTTTAAAAACTTTTTTTGTTAGTTTTCTTTTTTATTTCAATTCTACTAACTAAATAGATAATAATTAATAATCAAAATACAATAGATAGGCAGTTTGAAAAGAAATAGTATTATGATTTATTAAAAAACGTACGCAGACAAAAATATAATTTATCGTTAGTTTAGGTAATTATCAATAGTAGTAATACTACTAGCTATATTACAAATTAGTTATAGATGTTTGTACAAAGATATCATTTATATATTTGTACCTATTATGCAGAATGGTATAAATAATTCAAAGAAATTGCAAAAATTAAGACTTTTTTAAATAAAGAAAATATCAAGCATACAAATGTAATTTAAGTTTATATTGTCTTATTTTTTTAATAGAATATTATGAACAATTTATTTTAAATAATACCTACTTTGGGAGATTTGAATAATACAAGAGTTTACAGAGAAGAAATTATTTAGAAAACATTTTAAAGATCGTATAATTAGTGAGATAAAAAATGGAATTAAGAGAATCTATTTTAGGAGGTAAAAGTAAATTTCCTAGCATCGATATGGCATTTCCTCTTTGAATTATTTCCTCAGATAAGTATTTGGTGGGGCTTGGCTTGAGATTCTTCGGTTTAGTCAATAATTTTCTTGCCAATAATTTTTTTGTATTTTGAATTGAACAAAGCTAATAAATAACTATTATTTAGATTAGTAACAATTTGTAAGAAGATAACTTTGGATTATTCATGCTCAAAAATTGGTTTTTAAGGACTTTCACCATACTTTCACCATACAGAATATTACAACTCCTTAGCCCCGTGAAAGTTATTTTCAGAATAAACAAAGTCTTATCTGTATTATTTATGATTATTAAATATGCAGTTTTACAACGATTACATACATACTTGTACCGTACAAGTATACTTACTATACAATTTTAGTATACTGAAACTATACAGTCAACTAACTTTCTAGAATTTTTAATAGAAACGAAATTTATGTATTTTAAAGGTATTTAACGCATATATTGCGTTAAAATTACTAGATTTAAAAAAAATTGTAATCGTAATAGTAAGCGAACAAAAAGTACGATTACAACCCTTAAAATGTACTTAATCGATTACAATTACGTAATCGTTTTGCTGTACGAAAATGTAATTGATTACTTTGCAACACTGGAAATATGAGTAGGGTACATACTATTAAGACTAATGCTTAATACAGGTACCCTACTATAAGATTATACATATTATTAATAGTTCTTTTTTAGCTTTTGAATTCAATAAAATAGGATAGACTTCATATTTATGAAAGGTATTTTTAAAAAATCTTTATGATTTATTAGAGATTTTTCTTCAGTATTTGTAAGACGTGACGAAAAAAAGTGTAAAAAATTTCCTCTCACACTTTTTCTACATGTATCCTCCAAAAATTTTTTTCGACTCCCTTTGAAAGGTTAAATGAAAGGGTTGAAGTTGAAAAATGTTATCATTTATTGTTAACCCAAGTTCAATATAAGTAAGTACATACTTGAAGTAGGTAAAAGGTAAGGAGTAGTAAAAGGGTATGAATCATTTTTTTGCCTACTAAACTGTATATATGTAGGTAGTTTATAGGTAGATAGTTTTACAAGTCTAATAATGAACAAAGTGTCAAAGATCAAGAAAATTATGATGATGGTTTTTTTGTCTAGCATGATTTATAAAAATTGTACTGTTTGGACAAATTAATAACTGCCCTACAAGTTGTAAGCCAATTATTGGAGTATAACAATACCCTACCTATTATTCATAGTAAATATTCATTCATTCATGTTTTAAAATATCATTTTACTAGGTAATATAGGTACCATTAGTACAGATAAAAGTTCCAAGAGATGCTAACTTCCTAACTAACTATCATAACTGTACTACCAGTTTTGTACATGTACCTACAGTAGATAGAGACTACACATACAGATATATATTATTCTATCTATTCTATATCTTAAACTTTAAGATAAATGCAAAATAATATTCAAATTAGGTCCTAACTACTTATTCTTGCATTGCATAGGTATTAATTAACATTACATAATTACGAGTATTTTTAATACTCGTATTATATCTGTATATGTAAATATACCTACAACAAAAAAAGTAGGCAACTAAACTAAAGACTAAATGTAATGTAACTACTTGTTTAAAAACTTATATGATAAAATGATATGACTCGACGAACTATGAATATTTTTAATAGCTATTGGTACATTACATAACATATACCCATTAAACTACCTTATACAATGCCTATAGGTATCCTGCCTGCGTAAAAAAACTTCAATTCTCATTTTTATTATAATTAATAATATTATTATTATTATGTTTTTATTACAATTATTCAGATAAATTGTTTTAAATACTTACAGACGTAGCGTAGACATAAGATATAAATACCTATACATTTCGATACAATAATTGACGGACAATACTTAAAATTTTGTTGTATAAAATACCTAATTTACCCAAGTTGTATAATTCAGGAAAAGCCAAATAACAATATTAGCTTGGTAATTTACGAATTTAGTAATTGTAGCTACATATTCATACTACAATTTGTGTACAGACGATAAATACTTATTTTAAGACTCTCCTAAAACTTAAGACTAATATAGACACTTTAAATGAAAATTTAGTTTAGAGATTTTTGAAATATTATGGGAAATGGGTGGGTGAATGATTAATAATTAGATATTGTATTAGAATTATGATTATATTTGTTATTGTTATTTTGATGTGACGTGGAGCAGTTTATTTGGATTCTTCAGTGGCAGCTTCCTCTTCTTCCAATGATCCTTCAGCTTCAGCTGGCTCTTCAACCTTGGCTTCCTCCCCTTCTCCCGATGGCTTTGGTTCTTCAAATCCCTTTGGCTTTTCGATAACCTTACTACAGATTTTTTGTAGTGCAACTTCTTTCTGCATATTCAACACCTTCTTGTAAGCAACTTTCATTAAGGATCCACAATCACATTCACATTCTATTGGTACTTCACTCTGAAAACAAAAAACAAAATTATCATCATGATACATAATACAGTAATTGCAAAATGCAAAGCTACTTTAATTGAAATTCAGAACTAACCTGAAGACCTGCCTTAAACTTGGCAACTACATCACAGAAACGGCAAGAAGTCTCTGTGCAAGCATGTACACAATCAAATCCAGCTCGTGCGTTAACCTAAGGAGTACATTTTTTATCAAATTATTTGAGATTCGAGCTTATAATAAATATTATTGGTATGTATAATGTAATGATAAGATAAAATGATAGGTGTAAATTTTACGAGTTCTCGTTCGGCACACTCAACAAATTGCTCAGAGGTGATGAGCAGCGGGTTACAGTGTGTATACCTAGTTTAAAGTTTTGATTTGTTTTGTCATTAATTAATTTTGATAAGCAAAATCTATAAGAAAATTATTCATACTGGCAGCATTTGCCAGTCTCAACCGCAGTCCTGAGTCGGATCAAGAGTTCCCAGGCACAATCACTAGTACTGAGCGCCTTTGAAACAACTTCGCATCTGAAATGACAAAAAAGCTTTATTGAAGGGCCAAAATTAAACATAGAAGGTATAATCAACTCGCCAAAAGCAAGGAAAATTCAACTCCTCAAAATACAAACTCGACAAACGTTAGTAAAAGTATTTAAAATTATTAAATACTTGTAGTTTTACAATTACAACTAATCTGTAGTTTATAATATATTGTCGAGTTTATATTTACTGTTATAGAAGGGTAGCTACACGCAAATTAAAACAGCTAAATATTTACTGTAATACCTACCTTCTGACAGCAATGGCGTAAGCCTCACAGTATGCCTCTGGTGAATCACTTGAGATTGCTTCGTAGCCCTGGAAGATCATTTAAACAAAAGATTTTTGTATTTTGTATTTTTGTATAATATGTATGGTACCTTTCTTATGAACTCTTCGGAAAGCTCACGAGACTCACACAAAAGCTAGATTTAAATCAAATCAAATCAGAATGTGCTTGTGGTAAAAATATGCAAAAATGAGTATTAAAATGTACCTTCAGAGCTTCACCAGTTTTACATTGAGCTTGAGTTTTAGTTTCCATTAGCACTACTTCAAGATCGCTATTAGCTTTTGCGATGCATTCCTCGACGCACTCCAAGTCATTAAGGCAAGTCCCCTCACCTACAAAAAAAAACAAAAACGGATAATTACTCCAAGTTAATAACTACCTAGGTATATATAAGTATAAAGTTACATGAATATAAGGTTCCTCAATTCTTTCGATAAAAATTGATGAATAATAAAGTTTGAAATCAAAATTATCTCATTACTCATTACTCATTTAATCCCCAAGTGTACTTTACTTACTTTTCCTTTACTTTTCATTTCCATAAGGGATATAGGCATTTGGATTTTTATGCAAAAATAAAAATAGCAAAAAACCCAAATATCTCTGGTTTTTAAGAGAAAAGAAAAGTAAAAGTAAAGTATGTATACTACGCTGTATACTTGAGTTGAGGCTTTACTAAACATAAAATGAATAATTATGGACATTAGCATAGTTTTGCTCTAGGACTCTTAATGGTAGCGGTAGCATACTTATAGAAACAAAAACTAAAGTGGTTCAGTCCAACTACGAGTACTAATGACTAAATGGCAAGATTTTATGATTATGATATGAATATGTTTATGATTTTAATTTTAATTTTAATTTGTACGATTTATACATAATATGTGAGTGCTTACATTTTGGAGGATCAGGGTATGGACAGCATGGCTTTTCAGGTTCTAGACACTTGCCCCAATTGTCTCGTTTGGATTCTTGTTCTTCATGAAGAATTTCGTCTGCACTCGCACTTAGAACTTCTTCTTCCTTTTTGTGTCCATACTTTGGATCCAGTTTCTTGGCCTCGCAGTTGACCTTAATGGGGAACCTGAATGGGGAACCATTCCATTCTTTGATTTTGTTAAAAGCCAGTCCAAGCCCTATCAACGAGAAAGTAATCCCGAAAATCCTGCTCTTTTTATTCTCCAACTTGGGTGACCTTTAGGGAAAAAAACGGCCAATTAAACCAGAGACTGCAACATATAATGGTAGTAGGTTCCTCGGAGAACGTATACAGGTATGGTATGTTATATTATAAGTTCTAGTATATCTGTAGATTAACTTAGGTTAGGTTATACTCGATAAGCTGGACTGCTAGATATATCAAAATGGAGTTTCCCCCTATAGGCAAGGAAAGGCAACCTTTGACGGCACATCTTACCTTAACCACCATGAACTGATTGACCTCAAAATAATGAAAAAAGTATCGATAAAAACTTACGATGTTAACTGAAGAGACTGCTCTGTGGGTACCGGAGTGAGCACAATCATTGGTTTTCCCCTGCTTTCCAACTTCTAAAAGGAAAAGAGTAGTTTAGATCTCAGAAAATGGTAAAACCATCACCATCAAGGTTTTAAGGTGTCTTACCTGAAAGCTGTTGCTGGCGAAGATGGCACGGTAGCCTATCTGGATCAATTTTGTGAAGTTAAAATTCATTTTAGCAAATTTAGCAGATTTGGAAGAAAAAAATTTTATGATCACTTTTGGGGAAGAGCAATTTTTTACAATCCTTTCTTAAAATTTTTCAAACTTTCAAAATCTAAATTCCAAATACCTCAAATTAATTTTGATTTTGAAATTGAATTTCTATGGACAATTTTTTTTGAAAATGGAAATCAAAGAGCAAATCAATCAAGATTATTAATTATTATCATCAATAATCATCAACAATTTATGAATAAGCATCAATTTCATCAATTTTCACTTTCAGACAATATGATTATAAAGTACCTATTATCAATAATTTAGCTAAAAATAACAAAAAATAGTAAATAGATCTTAGTTTATTCACTTTAAAGAGATCAGAGATCTCTGCTTTAATTGGGAAAAATTCAAATTATGGCTTCGCTTTTACATTCATTTTCTGTGATATGAAGCCAAAATCTGGTTTTCCAGATCTTTATTAAATGAACTAATGTAATTTTCTCTAAAATGTAGGCCAAAGAATCATTAATGGTAAATCTGAGAGCTAATTTTATTCAAATTAATACTTTAGGTAGATTGATGAAAGAATCAATTTCTTTCAATAAAATGAAGGCATTCAGGCGAAAAGGATCAACTTTTCCTTTTAATTTTTGTAATTTGAGTCTTTTGAGATCTTAATGGAAGTCAATTGTCTCTAAACTTCCTAACCCTTGGAACTTAAAGTACAAAATCGCATACAATTCCCCTAAAAAACCACAAAAAGTGAGTTTCTTCCATTCTTTCCATCATGGTTTTCTCCAGAAGTAGTAGGTACATAAACATTCATTGATACCCATACATAGGCTGAGAAAGTGGTCTTTCTGGGAGTTAAAAAGACACGAGAATGAAATTACAGATTCATTTCCATTCTCAAGACGAGAACTTGATAACAATTAGTAATTTAATCACGTACTCAAGTCCTACACTTTCTTATTTTAGCCGAAACTTTATAAAATTATATAAACTAGCACAATCATCAAGAAAGCTCGCAGTTTGTGATGCTTGACGACTCCATTTATTTATTCATTCATTCATTACATTTATACATTAGGTCTCAATATCTTATCAGCTACCTAAATTGCTTCATTTGGATCTAAAAAGCTAGATTCCGACTACAAATTTTCCACTACAGATACTATACATAATATTATGTAACAATTGAAACAATAATCAGGTTTTTCATAGCTGTACCATATAGGCAATATAAATAGTAAACAAAAAAAATAAGGAAAATTGAAAAGAAAATTTTCATTTTGAATATATTCAAATTTTTCACTCCGCCATATATATTGCCATGGGCTACTATGACAAAATTCTGAAAATTTTATTTCAGACTTACAGAATCAGAGTTCCAAACTCACCTATTTCTATACAGAGTGTTTTTTTTAAGTTAGACTTTGACTTTGTCATTGCAGTTAGTACTTAGGATTTAGTACCCTAAATTGTACAATATTAATCAATCCTAACAAAAAAATCAAAATTTTTAAATGATTTAAATGATTTAAAAGTGAGTCTATTGACCTCTGTGACAACATCTCATACTTACATATTTATACGAACTTAAAATCTTAAATTATATAATATAGTTTATTCTTTTAATGGATGTTTGAAATTTCCCCTTTGATTTTGTGGGTAATTGAACTACGATAGTTACAAACGAGGTCAATAGATTTACTCTTTTGTGTTTTACGGTCTAATCTTTAGTGTTTTAGACTAATAAAAAAACAATAAAAATTATAATCCATTTTCTCTAAATTATTGTAATCAATTAGTATGTATAATGTAATGCGCATAATTATGTCTATTTTGAAAAAATTAACCCCGTATAAATTATAAATAGAACATTGTGCCTATGAGCAAACTTGACCAATGGACATTTCTTTTCTCCACCTTTTAGACTTTAGATGACCTTTGGAAGTATAGTTACTTTAAATTATTTTAAAGTAGATGCGAGCTAAAAAAAAGTCTCAAGATCAGTAGGTAGTAGGCAGTATATTTATTATGTAGATCACTTGTACTTGAAAAGCACTTGTAACCACATCAGAAGTATCTACTTTGAAAAATATTGTATCTTGACTATGCAATACTACTACTATACTACTACTACGTCCATTTATACATTTACATTTAAGTAAAAGATTCTAAAAGAGAATGAAAGAAAGTGAGTGCCTACTTAAATGTAAAATAATACTTGAGAATTTGAGACTTGAGATGGTCTAGCAAGGCAATAGGCAGAAGCAAAGAATCCTAAGAATTTAAAATTAAATGGTGTGGCTATATATTATTTAGTGTAATGGATGTTTAATGCATATAAAGCGATAAATTTATTTATATCCTTGTATCTAGTATACATACCTATACTGTACTGGTATCTTAACTGAATACTATTTGTCCAGACGTAGTTGGTACTACTTTCTTAGCATTTTAATTGCAATTATTATAATTATAACACATGATTTAAAGGGTCTTTAAAAAGGAAAATGTTCATAGATTTAGAAATATTATCTATTCTATGATATCTTCCGTATAATATGAATTGTAATTACAGTTTAATTGTACTTTATACTCATACTGCATGCTAGCTTTCACGACATTAAGAATTAATAAATTCTGTTAAAATATCAGTATGTACTACTGTAGAAAGCAAATACTAGACAGTATATATTATACTTAAATTTGGGATATTTAAGTCTGTTTAATGTGCTTGGCTTGGCTAGAAATGAAAATAAATAAAATTCCGCTGGACAAAAATGGGGAGATGATTGTCTTGGAGGCATGGCATGAGTAATTATCTTGAGAAATATATTCGACTTGTTCGAGAAAGACATTAGATACTTGCTCGTATGGACTATACCTATATAAGTAGGTTACTATCAAATCATATCTACTACTATTATAATATAGCTTAGTATAGCAGGACAAAGATGTTATTAAAGAAAAATTACGATGAATATCCCAAAGATATTGAGTTTGTATTTTGTGCTGAAAGGAAGAGAGGCAAAAGTCCAAAAAATATACTAATGATCATTTTACGAGTCGTTTGTAGAGAGTCAGAATTGTGCTCGAGGCTAGAAAACTGGGGTTGAAAGACCATCGATGTCATCATGGTGAAAGCTGCTTTTAGGAAAATTCATAAGATATTAAATGTATATACTGTACATACAGAATGTACTATAGTATCCTACATAATACCTATGGTTTAGATTATATCTATAATGTAAAAATGAAGCCTAGACCTTAAAGACAATTCGATTTTCGAATCAAATAATATTTAGCTCGAAATCATGAAGAGAACTCGGACTCTGGACATTTTAAGAATTCAAATCCCTTCTTTGTCTATTTTGGTTTATTTCTCCAAACATCTAATCTTGATCACTTTCTCCAAGCCTAAAAACATACTTTGTAGGGAAATCAGGTGCTGAACCGACCATTAGGGTTTTCTTCATCCACATTTTCAATTAATCCCTGAATCCCTAACTGATAGTGAGTCATTCAATATACATAAGTTAAGCTTTTTTTAACCTCAATCTAACAATATGGTGAACAATTGAATACAATACATTACTACAATTACGATATTCCTTTTTATGTAAAAAAAAATATACTCCATACTGGTCAAAAACACTCCATATTTGGATTTTTTAGTCATTCAAAATATTCACTACCTACAATATATATCCTACCTGATATTTTTAGATAATAAAACCCATCCTTCTGTATAAAATAACAGTAAATTCAAGATTTTATGATCAATTTTTTGCGAACTGTGTTTATATCTAAATCTAAATAAGCCAAGGACAAAGAAAAGGTAGGTAAATTTTAACTTCTTCACTTATACATACCACCATACATACCTACGTAAACATTGTATGAGTATGTCTGTCATATGGAAATTTCATTTAAATTCATATACTGATCAGATCTTGAGTCCATGAATCACAAATGGATACTGATGATATTCGTCTTTTTTTTATTTTTGTCATTTCTAGGCCAAAAAATGCATAAAATAGGTAACAACAACATGCCGTATATTATGGTTATTTTATTTAAAAAGTAGAACTACTAATACAAACTACTATCTAGTATAGTGAGTATTGCATTTAATTTAGTCGATACGAGTATCAGATGTGAAAGGGTTTCATTTCCTTTTCTTCGATCTTTATTGCCAAAATCAAAGCATTAAATCCCATTTTCTTGGGTTTTCAGATTGAATTTCGAATTGTTCCAACATATATAGTTGTACACCTAGTAGTAATACTCATTTTTCCCTCGTAAACTCAAATGATTCTCATTTTTTGACTAAATTTATATTTTGTCTCCTTTATTTATATCATGCATACCTATATCTAGTTGTATTGTGTACTGTAGTTCTTTAGGTACTTTTACTTAAATAAGTAGTAAATAATACATACCACATGGATAATATCTATCGAATTTCTAGAATTTCTCACAGCTGAATTTCTCGATAATTGTTTCCTTCAAAGTAAAAAAATTTGATCGTAATAAAGAGGTTGCTGTCATATTTTTATATTTTTATATTTTAGAATGAAATCTTTTAAAATATGATCAAAGAATCCATTCGTTTTAAAAGTGTTATTAGATTTACTAACAAAAAAGGCCGTTATAAAGGAATACCTATGTATGTACGGACACAGTAAACTGTATTTATAAAGTCTATTACAATTACAATACAATAGACTACTGTATAGTAATAGTTTAAGTTTTGAAAGATACAAGTATAAGCTGACCGCCTGCACTGGCTGGCAGACTTGTTTTCTCATTTCCGTCATCGAAGACCAACAAACTTTACAAAATGGAATTCGAAGCATTCCTTCTCTGCAAAATTGGATTGAAGAATCCTTATATTCCCCCTTTTTTCCAAAAGTTATTGACATTATTGTATGTATTGGTATTGAAAGAATGGACACATTCTTTAATATCTATTCAAAACTCAAAACCAACTGATGGTCGGTATTCTCTTTTTAAAATTAAAATTCTTTAACATTTCAAGACTTTTACTTTAAACGAGAACTTTGATACTTAAAAATTGAAATACTTTCAGTATGAAATATCAAGTGAATTTTTAAAAAATTTGGAAATATAAGGAGTTTATAAATTTGTAGATGTTTTGTTCAAATATTGGTAGGTATTGTTATGAACTTTGGAATTTATAAATTCTTCTTACACAAGAACTTGTGCTGCTTTAGGGTCTTTTTTCTTTTCATGAAATCATGATCATTATTTATTAGGTACCTATATACTCTGTACTGTAGGTATTTACTTTAAAACCTAAAATTTAAAGGGAAAGTCCATTCGGACATCAGAGATTGGCAAAATTCAGAAACTTGAAACTAACTTTTACAAATCAGAAATGAGATGCATTTTAGGGATATTACATCAATTATGAAATGAAATCAAGCATAATCTTGAGCTTGAGCAGTTATGTGTATTGAATGGCCAAACAAATTTAAATTTATATGAGTACCTACCTACTACTATATCTGTAGTACTAGTACTAGTTATGAAATGAAGAAATACTCCAGAGTTCAAAGGGAAATTGTTGGAAGGGGGAAAGATTTGTACACTACATTTATGAACTTGAAACGAAGTTCATAAAGGCTGAGGGCTATAATAATTTATAATAGCAAGTCCAATTCCCAAATAAATTAATATTTATTTCATTTTAATACTCGAGCAAAATCAGTGCTACTTTGTATTATTATGCCCAGTACAATTCTCATGAGAAATAGATACATATCTGTACATAGGCATTATTGTGAAAAAATGCAAACACAATGCCCTTTTTATAAAAACCTATACAGTACTCGTGCAATATCATTACCATTTCTATTACCCTTCAAATTGAATTTAATACTACCTACTCGTACTTGTTCTTATTCTGGAATCGCCAACAGAATTCTGCTGGACCTGGACTAATATCCACATATTTCGGCTATGTGCCTATTTAGAAAATTACTATCAGATTGAAATAGGGAAAAATGAATTTCTTTCAATAGCAACTATAAATTGTAAGATCTTGATTGATTTTAAAAAATATGATAAATCTATCAGAATTCAATTTAATAAATGCATTAGCTTTATGTAGCTACTCGTAAGTACATAAAGCCAAGTAGGTAGGTACTACTGCAGTAGGTACTTAAGTCTCCATGCGAGTATTTTGCTTTGTGAAACGAATTTGCGAATATCAGTCTATCTTATACTATCTATTATTTATATCCGTACTTGTGTAAACTTTTACTTTTAAGAAAAATTTTGTACTTATCTTATGCATTATAGGATACTGTGACAAAAGCTGTATATAAAGTAAGGGCATAAAAATCCCATGATTGATTGGAAGTTTGCTTCAATTCACTTCAATTCCCTTTTTCTTGCTTTTTTTCTAATTCTTATCATTGTTAGTTCTTTTTTCTTGACTATGACATTATCAATACTGTTATAAGTACATACTTACTTTAAAAAATCAATTCCCTTTTATTGGTGCTGCACATGTATGTAATGTAGATACTAGAGACATATTCAATGTATCATAAACATAATATATAGTTTTACAAGAACAAGGATCTAATTATTTGAGGATATTGATATGAGTAGACCGTAAAAATAAAATAAATTACTCTGCAATTAAGAAATTAAAAAGACTATTTCAATTACCTATTCTTGTTTTTAATTTTAATAAAAATGATTGCTGATTACAATTCATTTAGTTTGTGGAAACACATGATTATTTAGTAGGTAGCTATTTAAATCTTTCAATAATTGTTCACTGAAACTGGCTTTGATATCCATATCTACACTATTTATTTTGTAAGTTACCTTTCAATTTCGAAAAAATCCAAATTTTTTAAAATACTTTCTACCTGCTTTCTAATATACAAAATTTAAAAAATTAAAACGATATTGAAAGTGTCTGTCCATCACAATTCTCTTGACGAAATGAATGAATTTTACGAGTCGAGTTTAGAATTGAATGGGTTTTCCAATGGGAACCATCCAAGGGGAAAAATGGGCAAAAAAAATTCCAGCAACTATTTCTTTGCAATTCTATCTTTTCCACCACTTCAGACCCTTTGAGCTCTTTATATGACCGTCGAGGATTTCCTCTCCAAAAAAATAGGGAGAACTTTTTCAAGAACTTTTGCGGATTTCTTTCATTTCCTTCGACTTTTTTATTTTTTACCCTTCTTCAATATCTCAGTACCTAACATATATATATATAAGTACATACTTACTTATAGTTAGGTAGGTGAGGTACCGAGACGTATAAGTATACTGTACATCTATTTATTTATGTGTATCTGTTTACTTTTATTGAAGTAGTCAGTTCTACTGGTAAACTCGTATATGGAGTACCATACCATTACCTGCTGAATTCAAATGCAATGAAATTGAGATTGAGATACACAAGAGAAAGCCATATTGAAAGATATAAGTATTTTGTACATAGTCGAATGAAAGAAAGAAAGAAAAAAAAGAAACCCTTTGATTTCTTGGAAACTTTTTGCTCTAAAGTATGATGACATGGAATTCGAATGATACTCTTATATCTAGATATATATTGATAGATACTTGCATACATAGTATGAGTATCTACAGTATAGATATGATGTGATCTGAAGTACGTAATTTTAAGTGTATTAAATCTTATTGAAAGGGTGAAAGACTTTTACTTTAATTATACTTTGCCTTATACAGATACAGATACACGCATGACTTGCCTGGAGAAAAGTCACCTAAATCGTATCTTTCAGAACTATACTTCAATATTATTTTTTTGCTTTAACCTATTACTTTAACCGCTATTCATTTCATATCTTGTAATTAACATCCTCGTATAATAAGGATGATAATCATAAATTACGGTATGATTTATAGTCAAAAACAAAAATCAAAAATAGCAAAAACTATGCCTAAAAAGCACAAAAAAGCGTAATACTATTAATTACCTAATGCTACTATACTTACGAGTATATTGATATAAAATTTGAGATTTGAGTCTTGAAGTTTAAGTGAAAGCACCGCTGCCTGCGCCCTGCCTATGTTTATGTACGTGTACGTGCTTTATGAGCTATGGCGAGGATCATTTTTGTAATATAATTAATTTTATAAATCTTGGATTGAGGGAAATTTAACTTTTTCAAAGTACATTACCTACCCGATAGCATAAAGTAAGTAGTATCACAAAGTATAAGTATAATTAAGTTGAACCTACTTACGACTTACCAAATATTTGTATTTATACTTAACTTTTATTAATGTATTTTTTTCTGTTTTTATTAGAGTAAAAGTATTTGAGTAAAGCTTAAATATTTTGGTATATTTTCTCAAAATATCAATTAACACTTTGACTACATTGTATCGTTGGTAGAGAAGAAGGCTTATTGTTTGGCATTCAAATTAAAGTCAGTAGCGAAAATAATCATAATTTCTAGGACCCATGTTTTTAATTAGAAAATTCCCCACTCCACTTAATTGTCCTCTTCCTTATTATAACCCAGTGGAATTTAAACGAGGACATAATTACAATTTTATTTGTGCCAAAATAAACCTTAAGTATAAATAGTAATTATTAAGCAAAGTAATTAAGATTGCTGAATATTTCTCTAATTGCTAATAACACTTTTAGTTAAGCCCAAACACTCATATATAAGTAGGTTTAAGTACCTACGAGTGTATACTGTACATTCTTTTGTGCATCAGGAGAATATTGGAACTTTTAAAATAAAATAGTAAGTACCTACTTGTAATTATTGTACTAATGGGGAGATTTAAATTTCTGCAAAAAACTAATTCCTTAGCCTCACTTTTCCATGCTAATTTTGTTAAAATTAAAATTCAACAAATCTCAATGAAAAAATGTAAAATATGCCTGTAAATACCTTTACAGAAAGGTACAAAAAAAGACTCAAAATGTACATTATTTATTGATTATTAATTATGTATATATAGGGTACCTACAGATAATACTAGAATTTAAAAGTTCCTTTAACTTATTTATAACTAGGTATATCACTTATTCAAATTCTTACATACATGTTCCTTTTTTTCAAGATTTTTTGTAGAAAGTAGTTGGATATTTTATCAAGTATTTTTATTTTTATGTACAGGGTAAATAATCCATTTTGTACAATTTCGACTGGACTTCAAGTTCAAGGGGTGATTTGCCATATTTCAAAGGGGGAAAGGTGACAAGATTTGACACCTCAGCCTTAGCCTTATAGCTATAGCTATAGTCGTAGTTAGGCAGGCCATGGTCATGACCATGCCATGACGGTGCATTTACAATTTACAAAAAAACATATTGGAATTGCATGTGCATAGCAAAGCAGGTCAGACTTGAGACCTTAACGGATTTACAATCGAAAATTCCTCTTTTTAAATTTACAACCAAGACCCAGACATATATACATATTATGCTATGGTACTTCAACGGGTGGCTGAACAAGCACAAATAAATAAATAATGGAAAAAGAAGTCTTATTTATATTTATATTGTTAAGGATATGTTTTCTTCATTCATACAAGCAGGGAGGTTTGAATTTTGAGAATTGGGAAAAATACCATCCCATGGGAGAAAGTGATCTCCCCTACCTTCCAATTTTTTTTCATTGACTTTACATCTATGTACCTATAAGTACTACTTTTGCTTTGTTGTAATACATATTAAAATACCTACTAATAAATACCCTACATTTTTCCATAAATATTTAACTGTATATTGACATATAGATAGTACCCATGTAAGGATAAAAATTGAAAGAGAATCTTTTTTGTAAATACATACATACATACCAGTAAATACAATATCTAGGTATTTCGAAAAAAATCATATAATTTCATAAGAAATTGTATTGTAACTGTAACCAAATATCACTAGACCTGCAATTAAGATATTTACCAGTATTGACATCTTTAATTGCCTTCAAATATTGACAAGAAAGTGTGACGTCAGTTCATTCTACAATTGATATAAATCACTTACATACTATATATACCTACTACCTACCTATTGTAGTATTTAACACAAAAGTGAATGATAAGGGTTTACAAAATGTTTAGTTTCTAAAGATAATTTCCGGTTTATTATTACAAAGGGATGGTTTCACCCTACCAATACAATGGTAACTTTATAGCATTTTGGATATTTGATTTTGTTCATAATTGTAGTAGTAGCTGTAATACAAGAAGGTACAGGTACAAGTGACATTTCACTTGTAATATGTATAAAGCAAAGTATAAAAATAAATTTGTGTTTAGTTGTCCATGATGTTTATATAATTTTGAGGAATTATTCCTTGAAATAAATGACTCATTTAAGACTCATTTTGGATCGAATGAGTGAGCAAAATTCTCCCCTTTATTTTTCTACAGTATGACTGACTATAGAACTCTGCTGTAGCTCAGCCTTCTTAAATGCCCACAAATAGACAGTGATCTCGAAAATAAAGATTTTGGTAAAATATACCAGACACACTTACTGCTTTTCTCTACTCTTGCTCTTGGCCATGTTGAGGCTTAAAAGTATAATAAGTAAGCCTTCAGTCTAGCGTAAAAATTTATCTATTTATTAAAAAAAAATGAGATTTTTGCTTTCAAATTACAACACTGACATTGATATCAGTTTTATTTACACCTAAATAGGAATATTACTACATAAGCCAAGTAGGTACAAAGATTTTATGATTATTTAGAGTTTATACTTATTAGTAGACTCGTTTCCGTAACTCTATTATCAGTAGTATCGTATTTAATATCATTAAAGATTTTAACTCATGAATTAATTGCTGATCTTATAAAAAACTATTCAAATTAGTAGGTATAAATAAGGTACTTTTAGTTTATATATAATTAGTACAAATTAGTACTTATGCCTATCTTTTTTTAATCTTAATACTGTAATCTATGCGAAATTATTTTAAGCCTAAATTTTTTTGAAATTTTGTTAAATGTGAAGTAATGTGGACTTTAACTGGAGTGAAATGTTACTTGTATTTTGTATTATGTAGTAGGGTACTCTAACTATAAACTGGGTGAATGAAATGAAATAAACCTATACAAAATTACAAAATACCTAGTTAGATTGAAGTGAATTATTTTGTACAATTGGGATCATAATGGAAATTTCGTGTTGGTGAATTCCATTGTCTCACTTGGAACTTGAGAGATCTAAAACTGTGGCATTTCCCTACTTCCCTATCACATAATACTATACCTATGTATTACGTCTATTTTGTGATACAAAAACTTTTAAGGGTATATTTTTCTTTTTCCGGATCGTTTCTCCTACTAACTACTTATATACAATACTTTTGTACTTTTTAGTTTCACCCCTTGTTCTTGTTCTTATCCTTTTAGCTAGATAGTTTCTTTGCATTTATTTGAGATAAGAGCTTAAGGATATAGGTATGCCCTTTTAAACAACGACAACAGCCTTATGTAGATTCCAACTCAAAATTCAAAATCAACATGCTCGAATGTAATAATGATCTTTATATAGTGAAATTTAATACAAAAAGTACAATACCGAGTAGGTACATAGATGATTGTCTTACCTTTTCTTTCATTTTTTGTCTGAAGAACATTTTCTAATTTCTAATCCTGATGCTCGAAGCTCTGAGGGATTTAAAGCCTCGAATATAATTACTTTTCGACATAAAAGAATGGCTTTGTTTTTTCTTTCTGTTTCATCTCGACTAGGACTTACTATATACTGCTGGATTATACATTCTTATCGAACACAAGCTATTATCCAGCAGTACACTAATAAGAGCAGCAGTATTAGCCATTTATTTCCCAGTTTATGTGATATTATATTATTTCTGGCACGTTTTAAAATATTCATTAAATTATTTGTTTCCTTATTAAATTCGAATACAATTGGATCGAGTTCTTAAGACTCTATGTATAGAAAGAATTTCTTTAATTTTAATTTGAATTATTTCACGTAGGTATATCTACTATGTGCATACATAATATACTTAAAAATACGAACCCCTCCATAAATTCACATGTAAAATAGCAAAGAATCTAAAAATTTTTAATTAATTCTTTACTACTATGCTTTGTACTATGTACTACCTAGGTCTAGGCTGGGTATAGTAGTGGAGTAGAAGTGTACATGAAATGTATTTTAATTGTTGAACCCCTCTTGTAATTTCATATTTAATATTTGCATTGTGTTCTGGATTCATTTATTTATAGCTTATTAATTATAATAGTACCATAGTTGGTAGCAGTACTACAGATATAGGCGCTAAGGCACCATTCCTTTAAACAGAAATTTTATGACTTTTTTACAAGACTCGAAATGTATTTAGAAAACGATAAGAAATATTTAAGGGGAACTTAACTTATCTTTTTTTAAAGTTATACTTACTATGTAGGTATAACAATATATGTTTAATACATAGATGCATACCAGTATGTAGTAGAGTATTAGTAAGTGAAATGAATTTTGAAAATCTCAAGAGGGTATTTTAATAAGCCCTCGACTCTGCTTTCGATTTCATTTGTCAAGTTTTTTTCTATTAGAATAAAGTAGGGTACATATCTATGAGTAGTAGTAATTTTGTATAAGGAGAAAGCTAAGAATAAGTAAGGAGTTAAATGAAAAATGATCTTTGGCCTTTTCTCATTAAAATTCAAATCAAGTTTATAAAACTGTATACCTAGTAGGAATAGAAATAGTATAAACCGAATTTTATTACCTCCAAATACTCATAAGTTCTAATAAAAATTTGACTAATATTTATTATTGTTATTCTTGAATCATTCACATAAAAAGCTAATTACATAATTTTTTATATCATTTAAAAATTTCTCTCAATTTGTGTGTGTGGTGAAAGTTGATAAAATTATTCTTTAAAAATAATGAATATATTTTGAATTACTTTTAATTATTTTATAGATTTTTGAAAAAATTTATGCTACATTGAGTTTACAAATACAGTATAGCTACCTACTACTTATAAAAACTAAAAATGTATTTAGAAGAATGTTTAAAATAAAAATATGCAGGTATAATTGTAAATTGTTCATATGGCTCGATTACTATCATTTTAATTTTAGATTTTGGCATAATTATGCAAGTACAATATATCTACTACTTATAGTATTAAATATAGTAGTACTAGTAGTATAAGTAGATACTATTATAAATATTTGGATGGAAAATCTGGTACAATCTGAGCTAATTAGATCAAGATTAGATTAAAGAGAAAGAGCCAGCAGTTTTCCATGCAATTTCAGTAGGGTACCTATATGAAATTATTATAGCCTTAAGTTTACATTAATGTTTTTTTCTTAAAGTCTACAAGGATCTCAATATATACATATAGGTTCTGAATAGGTACTTACTTGAGTTACTTATAGTAGTACGTACTTAATATTTAAGATTAGTCCAAAAAGCTTATAAATTAAGGTAATTAGGGGAAAGAAATATATTCATTCGAGAAGCTCCAAGAATCCAAAATATACTTACTTAACTTACTTATGCAAAAATGGAAATAGTATAGTACCTACTATATGTATGTAGATATACCTAATATAGTAATGTAATAAGGAGATCTCTCGTTCTGCCCAGCTGACGCAAGACTTATTATTTGATTTACCCCTTGAATTCGTTGTAAACGAGTTCTTTCCTTTTTCTTTGTGATAATCAAGACAAGTAAATGCAAAAGCAAAATAAGAAAAAGAAACTTGAGGGGGATTTATATTCAGAAAAAATACAATCTTATTTTTATTTTTTTAAATCTGGATCTAGAATCTGTAAATCTGTAATTTTAACTGACGGGAAATGCATTTTATAATATTTTCTCCGAAAACTAGAAAAGTTTTAGAAAAAAAGGCATAAATTGAGCTGCATCAATCTGATAAGAGATGTGTTCCAAATGACAACGCAACTTTTTACGAAATTTTATGTAAAAATTATTTTAACCTTAGAATGATGTCAAACTAAATAAATTCCCTTAATAGACTATAAAAAATAAAATGTTTTTGATGACAATTTAAATTTTGCAAATACGAGTACTGTCAATATCGAATCGACCGATCTAAATAAACCGATATGCAAAAAAACCTGTTCAAAAATCAAAATGGGCCGATACAAATTTTGAATTTTGTTTTTTTCTATTCAAATTTTAAAAAATGTAAAAAAAAAAATCAACGACTTTTTTCTAGTTTTTTCAAAATTTTGAAAATTTGATTGAAATCTGTCGTGTATTTTATTTGCACAAAATTTCATTTTCTAATAAGTATTATAGGTAGGTTCATACATACAGATACTTTTTAAAGTTAATATTTGAGTTGAAATTTGTGCTACTACTTTTCATTTAAGAATTTCAGAGTGAAATGGTTGCATTGCAATCTGACTGGAAATATTTATTTTATTTCTCAAAACTCAAACTTAAAACCTAAAGAAAGCATAAATAAAAACTACTATAGTAGAGGTATAAAAAGTACAGGAGGATTATAGCCCTTTGTGTATCTTATTTTTTAAGTTTTAAAAAAATCTGGGGGTTTATTCTGTAATTGAATTAAGTGCTCTTGGCTCTTTCTCATACAGTTTACAGTATGTACATGAGTACATGAGGCTTATGCTCGCTCCAAGATTTTGTTTTTTGAAAGTGTTTCTAATGCAAGTCCATCTGTTCCTGTCACAAATCTCTCGATTTGGATTTTTCTTTTTGGACTTGAAAGAATCGGAATCGAATGGATGGATCTCAAAATCTCTTCTACACTTTCCTCTTGATCTTTTTTTCCTTTTTTTTTGTCGATTTCTATCCTCGATAAGTGTTCTACAGAATTATATATACTTAGGTACATACAAAGTCTGTAGTAGTACTTCTAGTTGTAGATAACTAGTACAAATTCAACTTAACGAAATCAGACAGAGCTGAAAGACAATACTTGTATACTTTTTTGTACTTACATTTTGTTAAATCTACTACTACAAAATTCGTACACTTTTTAGTGTAAAAGTCTAGTGATAGAAAAAAACGAGTTTTTTCTAGTAAAAGTACAAGTGATAAATATAGGCATCGAAAACTCGATTTAAAGAAAGAAAGAAAGAAAGAAAGATTAGGCTAATTCAGCATAAGTAAATTGTAAACACTTAACTCAGCCGACTCAACTGAATTCGATTTTACATTTCACTTACCCAGAAAAATTGCTACTATGCAATCCCTCCATACTATGGTGCATTTTATATTTAAAACCTAAAATTTGTATTTATTTCTTCATTTGAAATAAATTTTATTGAATTTCAAAGTACCTATCTAATTTGAAAAACTCGAATAAAAGTATCGAATACCGAGTACCGAGTACCTTATATTTTTACTTATATTAACTTACCTCTTTCACTATCAGAGAGGTGTAAGAAAATGGTTTTTTAGGAGTTTTAATATAATTAAGCAGGGTACTAGTTACACACTTTTAAACATCTAACATCAAACACAGATAGATAGTTTTAACTAGGAGTATTAATAGTAGGTCTATAGCAATAGCTATGCTATAGGTACAAGACTTCTCTAGAAATATTGTAAGCATAAATTATAGCTAGATAAAGTGTTTGAATAGGACATATTACAAAGATTCAAAATACTTTAAAAGCCGTAAGAAGTTTTAAAAGTGAGAATACATAACCAAGTGAATCGAAGGAGAAACAAAAGATTATATTTTTTACTTTACTTTTTTATAAAACTTTTTCAACTTTTAGAAAACAGCTTACTTACCTTACTCTTTATTATTCCAAATACTTGTAAGTTCAAGCTAAGTATCTCTTTACTTTTTTGCATTTTTTATTTGTAGAAAGATTTTGTAGTGCCTGATACATATATAATCAATAATCATACATACTTATACTGATAGTATGCATTATAATTTATAATGTGTATGTATGTGTAACTTTTCACTATTTGTACCTACCTACTAATGTAAACATATAAGTAATAGTAATAGTAATAATAATAATTCTATTTTTCTTGAATTCAAGTATTTTAGAGTTTTGACTCAAAAAATCTTCAAGAATGAATCTATAATTTTGGAATACTCCGTACTTATATATCTAATATCTTAAGATTGTTCGTAGGTAAATAGTACACAGTAGGTTTTATATTACGATTATATCAGTAGAGGTTTTTATGGTTAGATGCAAGTGTTTATAGATAGGTTACTGTACACTCAAATTCTAAAAAGTCATACTTTTTCAAGCCTTGAGATCTTCCTTTGCATCGATGATAGATTTAAGTTTTCTCTTCCAAATCCAGACTTTCACCTTCACTTTCAAGTATCTAAGTACTTGAAGATATTTTTGAATACAATACACAAGTGTATTAATACAAAAAAATTCATTTCAAATTTCAACTGATTTTAGGCCTCTAGCTCAAGCTGTTTTCAAAATTCCGGAACCCCTAAGTTAACTTGATTGAATCTACTTACAGCAGGGTTTTGTACAGTCAGTAAGTACCTAAAACGTACATTGACATCTTTATAAGAATATAAAATTTAAGTTTTTCTCAAATGTTCAATTCAATTCCATTCATTTTTGAGAAAAGCTAGTACTTACAGTCTAAATGGGACAGTTTGCTTTTCTTTGAATTAGTCTTTAAATTCGTTAAACATGTATTCGTATTTGAATGTTAGAAAAGCATTAACTAAATACATACATAGGTAGGGTACCCTATCTATTATAAAAGAAGCTAAGTAGAATAATGTCTACTTGGTACTAGGTAGTAAGAATAATGTCTACTTGGTACTAGGTAGTAAGAATAGCATGAGGGAATTTGAATGGCTCATATTTCAATGACCATGTCAAATTATTAAGCTTTAGAGAAAATAGCGAGAGATTTACCTTCCCTTTTGACTTTCCACATTTTTTTTACTATTACCTTCTACTATAAGTATTACTACCTATAAACTATTTTTTATCTATATTTCCAGGTTATCCACCATATGCTGCAATATATGAAATATTATAATATTAGCATGAATATCATCGAAACTGTGTTTCTCACAGGGGGAAAAAATGATATTCTGAGCAAAATTCAAGAAAAATTTGAAAGCAAAGCTCTCTGAAATTCTCGTTTTTTAAAGCTATAATTTTTCTTTTTTAAAAAAGCATCTTTTATTTTTATGGAACACATTTTACTTCCCCTTTCTAACTCCAATTGCACTTATATAGTAAAAAGTATAGGAATATGTACATATTCTAAAATATTCTTAAATCATTCTGAAAACAATTAAGTACCCTACTATTATTCAATAATTTATAAATAAACTATTTTTATACGAAAAGGAAACTGCTTAGGGTACTGTATCAATATATCAATGACTTTACAATCTTTGACCTGGTCATTTTCTGCTAATACTTCCGTATTTGTAATCTGACAATACGAGTATCGTAATATGAATGAATCAAAAAGAGGTTTGAACTTAAACTTAAGTTTGATTTGATTAGTAATCCGAAATCTAATTTCAAAAACTCGAGTTATACACAAGTGAGTTACCTACCCTAACCTGTATAATAATAATAATATGTAATAATAATAATAATGAGTATCTTAATATATTGAATCTAAAAACAACAAAATCTATATAATACGGAAGCCTATTATATTTATCAGTACATTATCAGTACATATAATTATAATATTATATCAGGTAAAAGTAAAATTAACAAAACTATCCAAAAATTAATGATATGATCTAAGCTGACCTAACCAAAGGCTTTATTTTCTAAAAAGCAATGTTTCTTTTTATTTTTATTAATTTTTATTTTCAAATTTCATTCATAAAATAATTAGTATTATAATTTTTTTTGAGTCGAGCTACTATACTAGTTACTAACTATATGTAGTATTATTATTAGGTATTATTATTACCCCTATTCGAATTATTTTATTAAAATTTTAACAAATGATAATGATTAATGATAAGTAAATTCACAGTTATTATAAAGCCTAGGTACTAGGTATCTAACAACTGAATAATGAAAATGAACAAACCTAAACATGAATTTATAAAAAAAATTTAAATAACTTAGAAAAAATAAAATTAGTTTAAAATAATTTTCAAGCTCATAAATAATAAGTGCATACTTACTTACATTTTAGACAGATTAATATAAAATGAATTAACTTTGTTAACTGTTTGGAGTGTATTAATTAATTGTAAGATTATGATATCAAAAATCAAAACCAATTTACAAACATAAAACTAGTCCTATAGGGTATAGTATGTAGTAAGTACATACTTTAATATAAAATAAGGTAAATATAAATATTGCTATTTTATGAAAAATCATTTAAATGTAACTTGACCAATAAAACTAGTAGATAACTTGCCCAATGAAATTAGTAACATAGCCAAAACTATGAAGTATATGACCCAAGTTTTTGAAGAACTATAATATGTTGATATAAATATAAAGATAGGAACATTAAATTTTACTTTTTACGAAATCGTATTATTAGGTCTATTATGATTATGATTGTAGATTATAGCCAATTGTCATATTTAAACGTTTTTATATTAAAATTTAAAGAAAGTTAAATGCAACTTAATATTCGTACATAGAAGTATTTATAAATTTTTTGGACTTATACTATTTACTATACGTACCTAATTCATAGTTTAATAAGTCAATCAAGTTATTACATAATTCTATTGGTCAAAGCAGTAGATTACTTAACCTTAATTAACTTAATTGGTCAATAAACTTTACCTGTAGTATCTAGGAAAAGAATGTATAAACATTCCATCGATAAAAGGTCCTTTGATCATACGAGTTTGAAGATAAAATCTCATTTTTTCAAAACTAAGGATGTTCTTATCTTGACCGATGGTTACCGCATATCGAGACTTCATATCCATAAAATGGAAATAGAGATAAAAGTTAAGCAATTGAAGACAATGACAACCTGTAAGAGCTTTACACAAGAGGCTTATCGAAGCCGGAATATACCTCCTAAGCATTTGTCTTTGAAAGATTTCCTATAAATTAAACAAAAAACATGTAAATGATTATTAAATTAATAAAGCAAGTATAAAAAATAATTAAAAATATGTATATTTTACGTTCTGTACCTGCTTAATATCCATTTGACCCTTTGCTAGAGTACGAACCCTATATGTAATATAAACTTCAGTGACTCCATGGCGTCGTCTTCTAAGAAAAGCAATCAAGTCCGGGTCAGTTTCTGCAATGTCGTCGTAAGTTAGGTGAAAATAATTTTTTTCTTCTTCATCGTCAATCTTTTCGACCCATCGCCGAATTTTCATAAAATTTCTCTTGAGATATACCGGTAAATTGTTCTTTGTATATGGTCTTTGAGTTTTCCTTCTCAATTCAAATGGCCGCCTATTATTAATAGTTGATGTTGGTGAAGATGATGAGCATTTTGAGCATGATGATGGGGATGATGGGGATGATGGGGATGACGATGATGTAGAGCATTTTGAGCATGATGATGTTGAGCATGTTGAGCATGATGAGGATTTTGAGCATGATGATGGGGATGACGATGATGTTGAGCATTTTGAGCATGTTGAGCATGATGATGTTGAGCATGTTGAGCATGATGATGTTGAGCATGTTGAGCATGATGATGTTGAGCATGTTGAGCATGATGATGACGATGATGTTGAGCATTTTGAACATGATGGGGATGACAATGACGATGATGTTGATGTTGAGCATGATGAGCATTTTGAGCATGATGATGGGGATGACGATGATGTTGAGCATTTTGAGCATGATGATGGGGATGACGATGATGTTGAGCATTTTGAGCATGATGATGAGAATGACGATGATGGTTCCGGTCTAGGTTCATCAATATTAATATCCATGTCCATAAGAATCTTATTAAGAGAGAGGGATAAGATAAGCAGCAATAACCTCTTAAATAAAAGTAAAAGACAATAAGATTTATTGATGTTATAAGATCTAGAGGTAATATATTAATATAAATCGCATTATAAATCATTTTTAATATATAAAAAATTATATCAACTTATCTTACTACTTTTTTTAAGTACGTAGGTAATAAAGTGTTTATTTACCCTTTTAGGATTTGAAGTACAATCAGTTCAATAATGTGATGTTCAAGTTCAATTCAGGATCAGTTCAGAAACCAGTGACCAACAACTTTCCCTGCATGAAAGAAAATAAAATACTTATTTTATTGTTAAATAAAATTACCTTAAGACTTATAAAATGAATGACCTATGACAATGACCTATATAAATCCAATCTTAAAGAGTAAGTAATAAAGGAATTTTACCTAAAGTTGTTACAACTGAACTGACTCTAAAAAAGAGTTTAAAAATAAATGGTTGGAAATGAGCCTTTATGACTAAAAACTTAGAAAAATTTTTCGAGTTTCGAAAATGAGATTATTGCAGTTCTA